>CAJINU010000185.1:0-17090 GCA_905178165.1 Amoebophrya sp. A25
TGATTCTGATAGAGACTACGGATCACGATCATCATTCTCTACCAAGTGAAAAGACTCCAACCTCTGATTCAAAGTCTGAATTTTCAACGCTTGTGCTCTATACAATCATCAGAATTTCGACTTGTGCCAATTTGAAGAAAACCGGATTCGGCGGAACACGAAACAGTCATGCACATTGTATCTTGCCGAATACGAGGGAGCGAAGGAATGTTTTTTGCACGCTGACATCCTGTTGAGCGTCGTGATATCCTGTTGAGCGTCGTGACGCGAAGAAGAAACTCTCCATCATGAACGAGAATCTTCGGAAGTTCCAGCAACGCTCGAAGAGAACCATGGAAATTTCAATTTTTTGAAAAAGAAACTCCTCCAGCCAATAATCAACCATGTTGCAGGTTAGTTGCTACATCAGAATCTTCTGAGTCCCATCGGTGGCGTCGGTCCTCAACATGCGCCGTGTGGGCACTCCCCATTTCTCACGGTATAATCAGGCTGGGCTGGGTGTGTGCCAAGTTGCTTCTCTAATCTTAGCGGAGCTTCCAGTTTCTGAGATTTTCCCTCCACCTCCTAGGCACTGAAATGAGCCTCGCTACACCGGACAATATTGCCCCGGCCTTTACCGATCTTTGGTAAGTATGCTCAAAGCGATTCAGGACACGACACCGTAGCGCTTATCGACAACGCGGCGGCACTCGTTTTCCACGTACTCGTTACCCATGTCGTTGTGCATGAGAGGGAAATATCGCGAGCACATCAAGACATTTACTTGCTTCACTCGTATCTTCAAGCTCAACAGAGGCACAAGTCTCAGTGAAAGTAAACAAGTTGCACGTCGAATTCCCTGATCTTCTGGTAGCTGAGCAAGAAAATCTAAGATATCAAATTGAGTAAGAGAAGAAGGTATCAAGACCTGCTCCTCCTACGTCGTGTGCTACTCCCATAAAATCCACACTCCCAAGATCGCAGCCCGACGACCAGAAAGCTTCCCACACGTCTCCGGCAAAATCAGAAACAATCTGCTCAGTCCAGACGGACCATTCCTCTGCTGTAGCGTGGTTTGATTAGAAGTTACTCCTGCGCGTCTCCACGAAAGACCCTCGCGTAGCGGCAAGGAAAGAGTGTACCACGACGACAACATCAGAAACCAGATATGCTCCGTGCGTAAAAGTCTGTAGGACAGTGTCCTCAGAAACTCCATTTGAAATTCAACATTCTACCACAGCGCGTAAGTAAGTAAGTAAGTAAGTAAGTAAGTAAGTAAGTAAGTAAGTAAAAACTCTTGCATAAACACCCTCCGGCGGCGGCGCCTTCGACACAACTGATGCGAGACGATTCAGATTGACTAGACGCGCGATCCGAGTGCGAAACACTGCTTCCGGGGTTTCACCTCCATGCATCGTCTCCACATTGTCGATCTCCTCTGAAAAGCGTGCTGGTTTCCGTTTCAACATGAACCGCGCTACCGGCAGCTCCTTCGTGCCGTTTGGGTCTGCAGGATACAATGAACGTGGGGCAATCAAATGAAAATAGGCCGCTTGGATCGGCAGGATACAATGAACTTGGGACAATCAAGTAGGAATATGGACAACTACAGGTTTTGCAGTACCATATTCTGAATCCAGGCTTATGTTAGGTGGGATTTGGACAGAAAACAATTGGACTTACTGCTGGGTTACCCGACTAGAGTGAACTATCTATGGAACAATTAGTAACTTTCCATAATATCGTCACTTCGGCACCCCCCGCAGGCCGGATAACCACGCCTTCCGCGAGGTTGTCCAGGAGTTTCAGCGCCGCATGCTGCTTAGATACAAGTGTCCCATAATTGCCTGAAATTCAAAACAAGATCTTCAATGCTATAATTGCGATTAGTACCTCTTGCTGGCTTAAATCATTGCCGCAAAAATCACGCGGCGCTTGTTTCTCGCCTTAATATTCGGATTCAGTTTCAGCGCCAGCTGACTCTGCAAGGTATTGACATCGTAATTTGCCGCGTCTGCGTACTTAGGCGTCCGCAGCAGTACGTCGCTTACGAGAAAGCCCGCGGCCGAGCCCATGGCCTTTTAGAAACCGAGGTAAAAACAATCCGGAGAATCAGCAGTTGCAGTTCTATTGTGAACTTCACGTAAAAAATCGCAAAGACTCTCGCCCCCATGTGCACTCCACCTCGGTCCCCCAAGTAACTAGCATGGGACCACAAACAGAATCCAAATTTCAGTCCATAATCTTTAACCGAGTCGTAATCCCAAAAACGAAACGTCGTAGTTCGCTCTCCATCTTTTTGCCCCACCTTCCCATAATTATCCCAAAATTCCACAATATCGAAAACGATGAATTTGACATCACTCGCGTAGTACACTCCCTCTTGTACAGCACGAGACGCTATAATTTTCGCGCTGCAAGATGCTTGCCGAGAAGCAGCCGTTGTCCTACTGCGAAACAGCGCGTCCCATCCGAGTTGTGCCTCTTTCTCCGACGGCAGGTAACCGCCGAAGAGCTCGCCATATATCGCGATTTGCTCATGTTTAGAATTGTTCCTGCGAATCGCTCTCGGTGGCGATTATATTGATGCTCGATTCACCATACAACAAAGTTACGTGAAAGTCGCTGAATTGCACACCTATCCGGCCTTGTTCAAATATAGGCCAAGACTAGCAAGCGCTATGCACCAGGCGAAGAGCTATCGCCACTTTCATAATGGACGCTTCGCCACACGATGCGGCGCTCGCTTGTTTACAGGCTCGCTTCGTTGCTGGAGGCTGGTCAGGCGCCGTCGATATCTGTGACGTTTGCCACAACTTTCTTGCTGCAGGACGCAGTACATCGTCCAGTCGTTGGAAGTCGTTGAAACAGTCCTGATCGAAATCCAGAAAGGCTCCTCTTTTGGCATAACGGATATCGGACTCGGTCACGTGGATAGAGAAGTTCGCACCATGTATTTTCTCCTGGACTATCCATTCCGATTGAGCCGTTGTAGAGGTGTCATAAGAAGACGATCCACTTGGCTGCGCATCTTTCCCAGCTGGCGCTCGGTCGTAGATTTTGTGATACCGGACGAAACGCATTTTCTTGGGTAGAACCAGAAGACGATAATTGCCGTTGAAGGTCGTGATGATGTATTCTTACTCTGTAGTTTACTCTCGTCTATTTCGCAACACCTCCAAAAGATTTCTCTCATTCACCTTTTGTACACAACGAACTCCTCATTCGCTTCGATAATGCCACTTTATCTTTCGACGCACGACGCACACCCCAGTCGCTCTGGCGCTGCCGGTCATGATCTTCATTGAAAAATTGAATATTTCCTTCGAGGACGCGATATTCCTCATTTTCTCATGGGGTCTCCGTCCGCTGTGTTGCCGCTGGATCCCAGCACAGCGACGTTAGCTTCGCGGAACGCATGGTCGTAGGCAAGCCGCACATTAACGACGAGTGAGAGTATCAGCGATGCGTTTAACGGCCGCAGCAGCAGCAGTATTGCCATCGCCCCCTCCAATTTTCTTGGAACACCTTCAAGGACCTACAACTATCCAGCTGATACCCTCTTTTGCCACGGAAGGGACCTCTCTTTACGTCGCCTGCTCCTCATGTATTCATTGGTTCACTGTGCAATGTAGTTTGTCGGTCTTGAAAATAGTACCAATCGTATATTGCACTGTCGTAAGTGCAAAAGACCCTCTGTCGCAGATTTGTTCAGTCGACTATCATGAAAAAATATCAGTCAAAGATTAAGTAGACATACACAAGTATTCGAGCAAACAAGTATTCATTGTAGCAGTTGAAGGTGTACGCGTGATAAGCCCTTATTGTTGATATTGTTTGGATTGTGTACATCAGAGTAAGTAATGATCAGGATCAGAGAAAGTAATGATCATTAGAACATCAGAATGATGCTGATAATCAGATTGCATGAGTATTTAGTATAGTTGTAGAAGATGGCGATGTTAGTATAAGTATTTGATCCAAGGAGTATTGAACAATTGATGATACGGTTGTTGAATAAGAGTATTCAGTTGGCTGCAAATCGCTCAAGATTATCAGAAAAGCACTTGAATGAATGAATGTACCCACACTTGTAAATAATTAGTATTCGTATTCAGTTGTAAAAACTAATTACTGCAGTATATTAATAATGTCTGAGTTCTTGTAATACCTACGTGGTTCCTCATTTTGATTTTGCGCTGACTATAACCCGCGAACATGCAGCTGGCCCACCTACGTCATCCTCTAAAATCCACGAGAACCTGAAACGGGAGTTCGTCTGTCACTATTTTGGGTCCATTCGGTCCAGTGCCTTCCTTCTGAGGATTCTCTCTTTCTCTTTCCACCAGTCCTCCAGCAAGTCTCTGAAGACTTTGCTTTAGGAGGATCGCCTCCCGAACTGCCGCTAAAAGCGCACGCTCCACTCGACTCAGATCTTCTAAGGGCGATTGAGATCCGATCATATACGGAGTTTTGTAAACGGCTTCAAACATGGCCGCTTCATCGTGGGCGATCGCGCGGAAGCAGTCTTCTAGACACTCCACGAGCCAACCCTCCGCATCGATCTGAACGAGATGTAGAGTAGCAGATAGAATCGTGGTAAAAAGAGCAGATAGAGTAAAGTTGGAAAGGCTATACAAATGATACTGGAAAGGGAAACCCTCTGATGTAAAAAGAGAGAAAATGCTCAAGAAGAGCAATTACTACCTGAGCCTTCTAGCAGAACTTCTAGTATGAGAGAATACTGGAAAGGGAAAGCCTATACAAATGAAGGATGCTCGACAGTAGAATCGTAGTAAAAAGAGAGAAAATGTTTGCTACTGGGTTGATGGGACTTGTTTCATCTGATGATGAATCATGATACGATAGAGGTGGTAACTCTTCGGTCTTGGTCTCGATAGATGCGTAGCAGATGCAAGGTTGCTTAGCGAACAACAGCAAAGTCTAAGTTTCGAGAACTAAACCAAAGTCATACTGGTACAAGTCATGCTACTAGTTGTACTAGAAGTACTTCTACATAAACGGATGTAAGTACTTATGTAATGGACGTTGTTAAGCCAACCTAGATCATAAACAAAAATTATACTCAACTACTTTCTAGTCGTGTCTTATAAACATATAATTCGACATGCAATGCGAATGCTAGTATTAGAAGTTAGTACCTCCTCATCCGCCATTTGTATACTGCGTCGTACAAATTGCGTCAAATCGAAGCATTCTCTTAGTGTCGTAGCCCAATTTCTGTCCATGTTCAACCGCAGTCGCTGTTGCATACACCTTAAACATGCACGTTGCAGCATAGCGTCGACAACGCCGAGGGACGTTGACGACGGGAATCCGATACCACCAGATTGCTGCTTTCCTTTTCCTTTTGCCGCAGCAGCTCCGACTACACCCTTCGGCCCATTGATCATAGTTGTGTCCAAGAGAGACAACTTCGCAATCGCTTTTTGCAGAGAGTCACGTGCGCGAGCCCATAGAATATGACTTGCAGGTCCTTGGACTCTAGAAGTCTCGACACCCTTCAAATGATAGGAAAAATGCTCCCACAAGAACTCATACTGCTCTTCAGGGGGAACGGTAAACCATCTGCTCGCCAGTTGTAAGTAAGCGCTATTGCTCGTCCGACAAGTCGAAGAAGAAGATGTATTTTTAGAAGCCTTTATTCCTCTTTTTGCCGAAGTAGATACTCTTCTGGACGGGGATTTTCGTCTCTTTGGTATGAAGAGCAGTTGGTCCTCCAGACGAAGATCGGCATCTCCTCTGCCTCCGCCGCGTCCCATATTTTTAGCCATTTCTAGTATTTTTCCCTTATCTGATTTATTAGAGGTTGAAAGTTGAGGTTGACCGCTCTAGAACGCATATCTATGACTTTCCTACTTGAAGAAACCATAGAGATGTTGCCCATAGAGATACCAAAATCATTTCTTGCTGACATTTCTTCAGAATCCCAAGAGAGAAACTGGGACAAATGTCTTGCAGAAATGCATTGTTGTATTGAGCCTTAGCCTTATCTGATATGCTACCCATAATATTATCTGCAATGCTATCCTCTACCAACTTCCAACCCTTAATATTATCCTCACCTCCGGAGAAGTCATCATCCAGGAATCCTCTAACTTCCCTTTCTAGCCGCACTCGATCCACGGACTTCAGGACTGCTTCCCTGGGAAAAACGTGGGGCAAGCCCTTGTATCCCCAGGTGTCGAAGGGTCTGAGGAACATATCCCGCAGGCGTTGATCGTAGTTCCCTTCCAGCCTTTCAGGAGTGTAGCGATCTGAACTATTATAGCGATCTGGATCGTCAAGGCCTTTTATTGAAGGTCTAGTATTATCTTGTTCGCTGTGGTCATGGTCATCCTCATCGCCCAAAGCGAGCTTCTGCTTCCATGAAGCTTTTCTTGAAGAGCGGCCTGAGGAGTTGGCGTTAAATGAGAGTTTCTGAAGCTATTTAAACAAGAGTACTTCAAAGAAACGCAAAGGACAATGCAGTACAGCTTAGACAAAAGACATGTAATCATGAACTACTTGGAAGTAGTCACGGTAAATGGCACCTTTGCTACATGGAAAATTCTAAGGCGACGAGTAAAAAAATACGGTAACTAAAGCTGAAGCAAGATTGCACTTCCACATGCACATCACAAGCAAAAACAAAGAAAATCTAGCACTTCTAGTACCTTTCATCCTGCTCTTTCCCTTCTTGTGATGAATGCCCATTTTTCTCAGCACCTCTGCATAAGCCAAAACTTCTTGCATTCTTGTTGATCTCGCTTTGGCCGACTTCTCATCCTCCTCCGTGCATTCCCCTGCAGTTACTGCTGCCTTTAATTGCTCTTGCCTCCGCAATTTCGTCAGTTCAGCTCCTAGGAGAAAGAGCCTTTGCCGCCTCTTCCGCTCTCTAGCCTCGTCCTCATGCTCCCTGGCTAAAACTGCATCATGCTTGCCAGTTTTCCAGTCTAAAGCCGTGGGTCGGAACAGCCCATCTTTGTCGAATAAATCCGCCGGATGCACACCAGTGTAGCGAAAAGCCCCAGAAGCTTGCAAGCGTTTGAAGTTACGCCTGTAGTACTTGCTTCTAACGGGCAAAAGGTCGTGGGCGTCAACATCATCTTTGGGAAGCAGATCCTCCACTTCAGACGAGAAGTTGTCTTGCGTATCCCTATCCCGCGGCCCCCTCCTAGAAGCCTTTACGCTCGTTTGCTCCACTAGATTACAGCAAAAGGGGGACATAAACGGCAAGTGGGTCATTGTTGAGGAAACCGAAGAGGCATCGTCCTCATCAGCATCATCCACTTCTTCGAGGTCCTCTGAAGAAGAACTTTCATTCGGAGAGGCAGCTTGTAGCATTCCACGGACGTCTGTGTCTTCAGGGCCTCCAACATTGCTGGGACGTCCAAGTGTTAGCATAGGCAGGTCAGGGGTTGCTCCTGACAGGTCTATATGATGATATTTCTGTGTCAGTCTACGCAGACCGGAAATCTCCTCTTCTATTACAGCCGCCAACTCCGTTTTTGAACCTCCACGTTGCTTATTCTGGCTGCCTTTTGTGTTTACCGCATGAAGAAGACCTGGCCTTTTACTAGTCGTAGAAGTGTCGAAAAAATGCAGATCCTTTTGCATCTCTTTAAGTAGCTTTTCTGGAGATCCTTTTGGGTCTGCTGCGTTTTCTACCAGCATCTTTTCTACTTCATCCGCATCTTCATCCACTATGCGCTTATGACGAACTGCCAATTTTTCTAGCAGGTCCCCTAAGTCTCCGTGCACCCTGGATAGCTGAGAAGCCACCGTGCCACAACCTAAGGATTCCATACGGCGCTGGATATTCATAGGATCTTCGCCGAACAGTATCTCTCCTGCAGAGGTTGATGAAGAAGAAGCCCGGTGTGCATGATGATGCTCATGGTGCGCGTGGTCGTCCCCATGCTGCGACTGCCTGTGGTGATGTTCATGGTGCGAGTGGGCGTCCCCATCCCCATGCTTCGGGTGGCTGTGGTGATGCTCATGGTGCGCGTGGCCGTCCCCATGCTGCGACTGACTGTGGTGATGTTCATGGTGCGCGTGGCCGTCCCCATGCTGCGACTGACTGTGGTGATGTTCATGGTGCGAGTGGGCGTCCCCATGCTGCGACTGACTGTGGTGATGTTCATGGTGCGAGTGGGCGTCCCCATGCTGCGACTGACTGTGGTGGTGTTCATGGTGCGAGCGGGCGTCCCCCTGCTTCGGGTGGCTGTGGTGATGCTCGTGGTGCGCGCGGCCGTCCCCATGCTGTGAGTGACTGTGGTGATGGGTGGCAGCGTGTTCTTCATGGTGCGGGTGACTGTGCTGATGTGCCTCAGCGTGCTCGCCGTGTGAGTGGTTATGCCGGTGCGACTCGGGTTTCTCTACATGTGGGTGACTGTGCTGATGCTTTGCAGCGTGCTCGTGATGCGCGTGGCCATGCCGATGCGCGTCGGCCTTCTCTTCATGTGATTGGCTATGGTGATGGGCTGCGGCGTGCTCGCTGTGCGAGTGGCTATGCCGATGCGCCTCTGCCTTCTCTTGGTGTGGCACACCAGGCTGATGCGCAGCAGCCTCATGGCGTGACCCGCCATGCAAGTGCGCTGGTGCGGCCGACTCCTGGTGCGAACGGTGCGCGGCCCTGGTATGCGAACTGCCATGCCCCTGTGCTGCGGGCGCCTCCTGGTGCGAATGGTGCGCGGCGGGCCCGGTGTGTGAACCGCTATGCCCCTGTGCTGCGGGCGCCTCGCAATGCGAATGCTGCCCGGCCTCGTTGTGTGAGTGACTGTGCCCCTGCGCTGCGGGCGTCTCATGATGCGAATGTTGCGCGGCGTCCTCATGGTGTGAACCGCTGTGCCCCTTCTCTGCCGGCGCCTCGTGATGCGAAGCGTGCGTGGCCGTCTTGTCTTGTTCATGCGAGTGACTATGCTGTGGGCTGGATTTTTCTGTATGTGAATGGCTGTGCCGCTGCGCTGTAGCATCTACGTTGGGCGCGTGGCTATGCTGGTGCGCCTCCGTCTTCCCTACCGCATGCGGGTGGCTATGCTGATGCGCCTCCGTCTTCCCTAGAGCATGCGCGTGGCTATGCTGATGCGCCTCCATCTTCTCTCCCTGCGAGCGGCTATAATGATGTGCGGTGCCTGCCTTCTCTGCATGCGAATGGTGATCGTGATGATGCGTCCCTAGGGCCTCCACGTTCGACTTTGGCTTCTCAGCACTCGACGAGGGCTTGTGGATGTGCGACTGAGGTGATGACCGGGAACCCGCGGTCGCCGGTCCATCTTGATAGAATTGGATGGTAGCACTTTTGCTTTGGAGGCTCTGGGGCCCTTCTTGCCCTAATATCATCTCGGCAAAAGGCCCTAAAAATGCTGACCACGTCCTCCATGGAGCTTCAGTGAGCCCATCATCTTCTTCTTCTTCTTCCTGTTTGGCGACCTTATGCTTGTCATCCTCTTCTACTTGCCCTGCTTCATGATCTACGGCATTGTGGGCAGTCAGTACGCGTCCTCTCACCTGCTCGACTATTTCATCCGCCCCTTCGTCTGCACTACTGGAGGCGGACGAGGAGGAAAAGCACGGATCACGGCCAAAGGCGATTTGGTCATCTGCAAACTGCGTAAGCGTAGGATACCTCTCGACTGTGGCAACAAGAAGCTCGTCAGTTGCGACCAGTGGGTCGGCGTTGCCAGCTTCATCAACACCGGCTTCAGCTGATCGCTCTTCTTCGTTATAAAAGACTAACGTCGTTGCTTCCGCATGACAAGAAAGAGCATTATTTTGGAGATCTTCTCGGCAACCCGCAACTAAGCCAGCTTCCGAGCCCATTGGAAATGGCGTCTTCAAGTTGGGTAATTTCAGGTTCACCATCTTTAGATCGTTCATATAGTCTTCTAGGGCCTTGACGATGGTATCTGGCAGATGCAGGCTTGTTGGAGAACCTAGTTGTTCAAACTCGACTTCATGAAGATCAAGTTCTTGTCTCCTAGTACTAGAAGTTTGTTGAGGATTTTGTACTTGCATCCCCCAATTTTTACCTTGTATATCTACAGCTAGAGCTTCTTCCTCCTTATTTACCCACTGCAGATCCTCATTTTCGATCCACGATCTTTTTTCCTGGAGAAGCGAGTCTAGAGCAGCAACGGCGGACCGGATCCGCAGGCTAGACATTTCCACACTCCAGGCGTCGTCTAGAGGCCTCACAAAGCCGCATACGTTGAAGAGTCGGAGATGAGCTAGATCTGTCGTCTTAGTGCTATCCCTTCCGAACCAGAGCTGTTTTGAAGGAACCACCGGAGCAACTATAGGAACGAGGGCTAGCGAATTCTCCTCAGGACTTTTGTCTCCTCCCACTATCTCTGCTGGCGAAGCGATGACATTCTTTATTAGAGGCTGAAAGTTGGCGTCTCTAGCTCGCATATCTATGGCTTTCCTACTGGGAGAAGCCATAGAGATGCGCATAGAGATGTCAACTTTCAAGCCTTAACTTTACTCTCATATTCGCACTATTCGAAGAACTATTTGTGCCACTGCTAGTTGTCCAACCTCTAGTACTACCACTATATGTTATTTCCGTCAAGCTTCGTCGCTTCTTCTGGTCGTGTCCCCGTCCACCAAGAACCAGTTTACCAGCGCCACTTGTAGCTGGCGAAAAAAGAAAGCCCTGTGGACGCGAACCATAAGGTTGTGATCCGCGGTTTTTAGCGAACTGCAAAGTCGAGGACGACTGAGGCGTAGCCAAAGAGGAGGACAGTTTCAGTACCCTGCGAGGAGAAATGCCTTTCCTACAACTAGGTGAAATAACTTGTGGGTCTTGACGGAGACGTCGAGGAAATTGTTTCACATTTTGAATAGCAGGGTGTACAACCTCTACTGCAGCTTGGTCGACTTCGACGACAGGTCTTCTCAACATCGGAGAAGTAGACTTTCCCTTTTGTGGAGAAGAAATAGGCGTAGATCCTCGAGAAGATATCTTCTTGCTCACGTCATTCACCGCTTGCCGCGTCATCGCAGTCTTAGAAGAAGTTGTACTACTACAGGGCTTCACAGATAGGCAAATCCAATACGTTGCACGGCTACTTGCAGGCCTGATGTTGAGCGGTATGTTCTTAGGAGAAGAAGTCTTACAACTTGTTGCTGTAGTTGCGGCAAGATGCCACTCTTTGTCTATGCCGCGCGTTTTAGCCAATTCACGCATCGAGAGGCGCAGATGGGCAACAGGCGCGCGAGGATGACTCGACTCAGGAGCTTGCACTTGCTTGAGGGATTTGGATGGGAAACAGGAAGCAGAAAGCGACCCTGTTTCAGATGCCGAAATGCTGACGTTGTCGTCGCCATAGTGCACATCATCGTCTTCTAATATAGTCTTCTCGCCACTGCCACAAGGACTGCTGAGGGCACCGCTTCTAGCCCTATCTTGTTTGTCCGTATCTTCAAAAAAAGCCATCCGAAAGACACTACCCAGAGTAACTTGCTTGATGGCGATCGAATCATTTGGACGCAAGTCGTGGTTGTTTATCCTACCAACGTATTCTCGATCTTCGTCTATGCGACGATCGCTGATTCGTCTTTCCACAGCATGCAGTGTCACCAAAACACTCGTGCCCCTCATCTTGTTTGAGGAAGGAGAAGACGAGGGAGACATAGTCATATTTTAAGACTTTTCTAATGCGCTAAAGCTAGAACGTCTATACAAAAAGATCAAGAACTTTGTTAAAACGCCGATCATACAGAAAAATTAGTAGTCTCAGGCAAAGAGAATATGATTAAAGGGTATCGGTAACGGTGTGTACTTCTACTTTTATCCTCTTGAAGTAAAGATGACAAAGAGATAATCTATCAAGATCTTAGATATGAAAGCAGATAGAAATGGTAAGCAGAAAAAGGATCAGGTCATATTATAGTCGGGGCAACAAGGAACAGCATGGGAAACAAAGGGAATATCCATATTTATAGGTTGGGGAAGGCCGGTGCAAGAGGATGACTCTTCGTAAATAAGAAAATTCGAAAAAAAAATAAACCTTTTGGAGTTGATAAATTTAAGAAAGACGAAGCAAGATAGAACATTCATCATTCATCGTGCCGAGAAGGGCCACCTAAACCTATTCCGATTGATTATATAACAGGGACTGGGTCTCCAACAGACTCTAGCCTCGACAGAAATTATCTGACACATGATAATGTGCTTGAGCTTCACCGTTGGAACTCCTGACCCTCTCACGTATCTCAACAACTGCTCTTGCTAGTTCACAGAATTTAAACGGAAACAGACGCAGCCTTGCACTCAGCACCTCTCGACGTCGGCCGCCACAGACTTTGAATACTACGATACCAGAGAAGATCTTCGCTAGTACACAACTCTTTATGCTAATATGCCTATGGTCGTGTTCACTCCATATCATGTTGTATAAGGTCAGAAACTCTAACTCACGTAACAGAGAATATTTCAGGAAGAAACATCGCTACCTTCTCAGTGGTCTTCTTGAATGCGCTTTCGATCTCATCTACCCGAAAAATGAGCCATGGCATATTACGGTACGAGACTCTTGAGAAAGGAGAAGCATCGCCACCGGCTTTTTGGGGTGTCCGTGTCTCTTCAAAAAAACAGGCAGAGTCCTCGTCGGATCCAAATGCTTGTCCGCCTCTGCCGCCATGATTTGGACGACCCACAAGGCCCTTCGTTGGTCTCGTGTTATCTTGACTATGATTATGCGTTTGTGATTGCGTTTGAAAAAATAAGCTCCCATTATCTTGATTTTCACTACTATATCTAAATCTGTAACACAAACGAACAATATCCTAGGAAATACCAGAGTATAGAAAAAACTAACGCCTCGTCTGCTGCTCTACATCATTCTGAATTTGTCACCAAGTAGGAGTGGGTTTCTGAGTCACCGGTTTGTCGTGACAATCAAGAACTACTTATGAATGAAATTTTAGATTGTAACAGCCTTACAGACTTGCCTTTGCAAGACCCGCCATTTCCAAAAAATGAGTTCGAATAGTTCAAAAAGCGAGTTCGATAAATTCAAAAAAAGTGATCGTTTTCTTTTCCGCAACCTTGTTGTTTTTCTCTATGACATGTTAGTGCTCCTGCTGTAACTGTGCCTAGTCTTCTCTTTCTAATTTCAGATAATCAGTTGCTCTACCTCTAGTATTCTTGTAAGTGTACTTCGCTCTCGCTTTCGTCTTTGCAAGTATTAAGTATGTTGCGAACTCCATTGAAGTACTTTCTAAGAAGTTGTGATCCGTTCTTTTCACTGGCCCACGTATTCTCGTTGTAGGGAAAATGAATTGATGTAGGGAAAATATCATATCCACTCTGCTCTTTCCCCCGAAGATGCCGCTTCCTAAGAAGTCATGTCATATCCACTCCGCTCTTTCCCCAGAAGTAGATGTGCGTCCACCATATCATATCAACTCTGCTCTTTCGACCGTAGATACGCATACACCATATCATATCCACTCTGCTCTCTGCACTGGACTACGTGATCTACGCAACGACAGAGGTCTCCCATTACTGCTAATCCGCTCCTCTGGGGCCCGGGAGGGTGTCCGGGTGTCTCCCGGGTCCGTCTGACTGTTGGACCGTCTTTTCGTCGCTGAAG
The DNA here is from genome assembly GCA_905178165.1 of Amoebophrya sp. A25. Taxonomy (NCBI): domain Eukaryota; class Dinophyceae; order Syndiniales; family Amoebophryaceae; genus Amoebophrya; species Amoebophrya sp. A25. The sequence continues at coordinate 13,584 of CAJINU010000185.1, forward strand.
TCGCCCTAAGAGCCTCCGACTTTCGTGTTGTCCTTACTGCGATCGTTGGAGGCGCTAGAGCGCTAATAATGCTCTCAGCAGTCTCGTTTTGACCTCGCGAGCGGGATTTTGGGCTCCTCAATTTTTTGCTTTTCGTAGGAACTAAAGTAGTTTCGTCTTCCTCCAAGGCAATCGCAGTAACCTGTGCAGCTTGTGTTGTTGGAGGAATTATAGCCCTGTGAGCAGGACTAGCTTCAAGAGCAGACGTAGTAGACTTACTGTTGCTCGAGAGTTGCAGACCGGCTTTCTTCTTCGAGGATTCTGCCAGTGCCTCGTTATTCCTTTCGGTATCCTGTAGGGCAGCTGCACGTAGATCGTTTTGCTGCTGCATCTTTTTTTCGACGACAAACAAAGGAGGCACGTCAATGGGCCCCAAGTCTTTTGGGTAAACCGCGATAACGCCAGGAAGCCGATTGAACTCAGACGTGAGCTGTTGGCCGTGCTGAGGTCCTACTCTGCTTGCTGCGGTTAAGGAGGACCCTGCTGCTGTCAAGGACGAGTCACCCCCAGCACTTAATGTTGATCCTGTACTTGTAGAAGATGTTCGAACAGCAACTCCAGATGTTATAGTCGAACTTTGCTGGTATTTTAAGCTTAATCCGGGAACCCCACTAGCACCTAAGGGTTTCATGTAATGCGGGTATATGATCGTACTAGTAGCACTAGGGGTTAACACTCGTGCCGGAGAATAGGTTGGCGATTTGCTCGGTACAGCTGCTGCACTTTGCTGCGCCACGCTCTTGCCTCCCCGTTTCCGTTTCTGAGATCTCGAAGACCTTCTTGCTTCCCTCTGAGCTGCATTGGGACGCCGAGCCGGTGAGCTCTTGGCGTCCTCCAACGTGGGCCTAGAAGGTGCGACTACACTTGTGCCGCTGCTTGGCGCCTCACCATTCACACTGTAGTCCGCACTACCAAGAGTTCGAGTTGTTGTATCCTTGCCTTTGCCATCATCAGGTACCAGAACTGCATTTGCATCTTCTTCTTTCCTGTTCTTGCAGATGAGATCGGAGATGTCCTTCTTCACAACTCCGACTTCCTTCGTAGCGTTGTTCAGAAGTTGATTTTTATAGGTAATGCTGTTGCTGCTTCGATAGGTAATGCTGTTGCTACTTCGATAGGTAATGCTGTTGCTACTTCGAAACACGCGAACAGGAGTAACCTCTTGCGCAGGAGTTGCAGCTGGAGGGGTTTCTCTTTCCGCTTCCACCGTGATTTCCTGAGTCGCTGTTGCAGAAGTGGCCGTGCTTGATGCCTGTGCCACGCTTGTAGAGTGGCTCACAACGTTTGGACCTGAGTGCACGTTCGTGCTCTTCCGTGCTTTTGCCGAAGTCTCCCTCCCCATTGATTCCATGCGTCGCTTTTCCCGCTCAAGAGCAGCAGGCGAAGACTTCATTGTTGCAGAAGAAGCTGAAGAAGTGACTCCTGTTGCAGTTGTCTCAAAAATGCCAATTTTGCTAGAGGGAGTTGAAGTTGCCTCTTCTTGTGCCTGACGAGGGCTGGTCGTCTCCGCCTCGTCAAGCTTTACCGCATGATTGTCCTCAAGATCGCCAGTAGGCCTCCATATAATATCCACTGCGGCAGTTTGAGATTTTTCGAGTTTTGAGCCTCTTCTAGAGACGTTTGTGCCTACTTTCTCAATGTCCTTCTTCTCCTCCAGTTCGACTTTCAGAGTCTTGAGTTCCTTCCCCAGTGTCTCAGGAGTAGATGCAGCTCCAAGCAGCACTTGTGCGTCAACAGCTGCCTCTTCAGCAAGTGTCGGAGGACAGCTGCTACTTCTATCTAGTTTTTTGCGTGAGAAAATTTCGTGAATCGCGGAGTCGTTTCTTGCTTCGTGCAGTCGCAGAACCCTTGTGATTTTGTCCTCTTTGATTTTCGAAACCTCGTCGATCGCGTCCGACGAAGAGGACGTACCCAAACTCTTTCCCTTACCTCCTGCAGCTTTGGCATTTTTAGAAGCTCTAGAAGTTGGAGACCCAGGAGACCCTCTATTCGTCTCTGCATCTTCCGAAGGAGAACCTCCATCTTGTCCAGCACCTGGTAAGCAGGGTTTTGAGAATTGCCGGAAGATGGCCAGCAACTCGCAGATGAGGATAACGAAACGGTTTTGATTCTCATCGTCCGGGTCTGGACATTCCATGGAGCGCAAGAGAGCTTCGCGAGTCGGTAAGCAACCTTCTGTCTGTTCAGAGGCTTTCTGCAGAAAGACGGAAACTTTTTCAGAAGCTTGGGATAAACGATCAGTTGCTGAAATTGAAGAAGTAGACCCTCACTTTCTTGTATTTTTGTTCGGAGTACCTCCTCCAGCGTCGTACAACATATTCGCATTAGTAGATATTAATGATGTTTTTACTGCGCCATCTTCATTATCGTCATCCAGATACACCCCACCAAGAGTAGAAGTCGTTGATCGCCTGGACTCTCGATATTTTTGTTGCACCTCGGTCGGATGTAAGCCGACCTGAGACAGAGCACGGTCCAATATCGGATTATGCACCGTCGAGGAAGCTGCTCTGCCACCACCGGAAGCAGATGTTGAGGAATCTCTGCCACCTGAATTAGAGTCTTCGAAGCAATTCATTTCTTGTGGTCTGCATTTCTTCCAATCCTAAAAAGGAAGGTAGAGGGAAAAACAAAAATGCCTTGTGCGTAGAAATGAATATTGAGTATCTATTGGGCGGAAAATGCCTTGAATTAGTATTGACGAGCCTTAACAGAAGAGGTCTGGTTCAACTGCGACGCGATTTTTTCCAATTGTTGCCTCTTGTGCTCTTCCATGAGTTTTTGATTCGCTTCCTCCCCAGTCAATGCCGACGCGTCGGTACCTCCAGGTAATAAAACTTGGCCTTGCTTCATCTTGGTAAACTTTGGATAGTGCGTCTGATCCTTCAGAAAATCGATGCAGTTGGTCATGGCGTCCCCAACTTGCTTGGCAATGTTCGTCTCCTCCTGATGTTCTAATTGCGTTTTCAGGACTGCAGCAGACGGCTCGAAAAGACGAACGTACTCTCTCTCTTGCTCCTTCTTTTTCGACGATTTCTTTTGGTATTGGTCGCCAACGCCATGTTGACCTGCTGAAGACTTCTTACTTTCCTCCTTTTTTTCCTGCTCCGCCGCAGATTCAACTACAGCACTCTTCTCCTTCTGGTTGTCCTTGTCCCCCTTGTCGGCTTCTGCAATAGAGGGACTCACAAGTTTTCCCGCACTCTGCTGAAGTTTCCCCGCATGAACGGAGGAAATCCGCAACGCCCCAGCAGTCAGCCTTCCCAGATTCACTTCTACCTGCTTGTCCTCGGGCTCGGAGCCTTCACCCGCATTCATGCCACCACCATGCTGAGGATGACCTCCACTTGCTTCTTCACATGATGCATCACTCACCTCAAGCTTCTCGCCATAGTGCTGGGGCGCCAAAGTCCCTCCAATAAGCTGCATCACTTTATTCCCCAGCGAAGCGTTGTCAATGTTAGAGCT
>CAJINU010000186.1:3701-15599 GCA_905178165.1 Amoebophrya sp. A25
CCTTCTGTTCGATGTAAGCTGAGATTGAGCCATATTGTTCCTCGATCGTCTGCCAGGCTTTCGCTTCTTCTGCATCTACAAGGGCTTTAAAAGCAGCTCTTTTTTTAGCTTCAGCAGGGGTATCACCTTCGCGAGGACCGAGGGGGTCTAACAAACTAGCAGGTATCTTCTCATCGTCATGGTCCACAAAAACTTGATCCGGAGAAAATGCCTCTACAACCGAGGAGCAGCCTACAACGATGATCATACAGGCAAAACTACATGCTCGCAAATCTATATGCAGCTGTGCCAGAAATGCAGCTAGCACTAGTACCTGTCTAGAACTAAAACAGAAAAGCTCCATCAGTTTTTTTTTCAAAGTTTTCTGCTTCTAACCCAAGACATCCATTCGAAACCAATGGGCAACCATCTAACACAGAAGAACAACTGATCACGATGAAACAAGACTCTAGTCTAAGTACCAAGAAAATAAAGAGGGTCATCAACCACAAAGCGGGAAGCCTGAAGCACGACGGCCAGGCACTAAAGCTACGCAAACGGTTAAGCACGACGGCAACCGCTATGAACGACCTACGGCATTAAAGAAAAACCATGATGGACATTGAGCGAATCTTCTTTAAAAGAAAATTTGAATGTAAGGACCATCCAACAACAGCTGAGTTTTTGTTTGACATTATAATGTAGGGAACTAAAACCATCGTCGAGTGATGAACATGGGGCACAGAGAAAGAATATTAAATCTCTTTTTAAAAACGAGAAAAGAAAATCCTGAGAGTGAACATGAAACTAAGTAAAGTAAAAATTGTCCATTGCAGTTTCCACTATAAATGAAGATTTACAAGTAGCATACTTCACGTGAGTCTCTCTATGGGGACAGACGTTTCCAGGCCTCAAAACACGACAGATAGAACTCCTTGAGCATAGAGTATATTCGCATATGATTCCCTCTATTATTCTCATACTGACATCAGACTCAAGGGCGAACATCACAAGTCAGATTGTTCTCAGGATTTGGACAGAGATCCTTTATCATACATCTGGTGATAAACACCAAATATCGGCTCAAATAGGACTGATGCCTTCGCTCCACTCCTTCTACAGAAGCTTCTTCTCTTTCCTCCTTTTCCGAGGCCCACTCGTTATACAGAAGCTTCTCTTTCCTCCTTTTCAGAGGCCCACTCGTTATACAGAAGCTTCTCCTTCCTCCTTTTCAGAGCCTATTTCCCCCATCACAGAGGCTATTCCCTCCACGTCACTTTTCAGACATCAGGGAGTAGACCGAATGGCACTGATTTTCATTATTGTCAGAATCCAATAGCTCTCTCATATTTGTTTCTCCCTTGGTCAACCTTCAACATGTGCAGACTCAAAAACCGAATCAAATTTTGGTTGCACACAAGAAAATAACGAGAAAAATGGGAAACGCGCAACGTGCTTCCAGTGTTGCCAACTATCTCCTCTGCCTGCGCAGCTTTTAGCCCAGAACCCTACTGGAGCCATTTCCCCCTTAACAGAGGCTATTTCCGCCATCACAGAGGCTATTTCTAGGGATGTTTATCATTTAGTGTGTGCTTGTGTGGAACACAGGCAAGAATTAAAGTTACATGAAAGAAAGGCATGGGATTCCATATCGATGGCAGCGTTCGCTAGATCACCCAGGTTTTGGCATTTGCGTGGGCCAGACAACAGCCAGACAACAACAAATTACACACTATCGCGACTCGTGAAATTGTAAAACTTGACTTAAGATCACAGATTCGCTACGGATTCAACATATTCAATTTCAGGGACAGGACAGTAAAATGTGCTTCAACTTCAATGAAACAAGTTGCGGATAATAAATTCGAACATTGTGCTTCAAAACTCGAACATTGTGCTCCAAAAGTTGCAGATGCAACAAAAAGGTGATCGTCATAGGCAGCTGAAGAGAGTAAGTACAACAACGAGCCGAAGAAAAGGAGAATCCTTGTCTTCCTCGTCTTCGGAGAAGTGGGACATTTAACTTATAAGTTGTTGAACCTTAGATAGTCAAGAATCTTATAATTACTTCCCACCACCACCTCCAAGAATTCTACTCCCCGCGCTCATCAATGCCCCACTCTTCTGCATTTCTTCTCTGACTTTCAACGCCGCTGGTTGTTTCACGGGACTGTAGGTGCACTGAAACTTCCCCAAAGCCGGCTTCCTCAACCGCCCTGCCTCTTCAAAGAGAGCATTCTTATTGTACAAGTCGTAATTCGCAAACGTCTGGTACCTGGTACGAGTGCCGGGTTCGCGCTCCTCGATGCGCTGATTCAACGTGTAGTAAACCTCACCATTCCGGAGCTCCTCTTTCGTCGGCAAGTCCACCGCTTCGACTTTTACCGGAGGCGGGTCCCGCTTGGCCATATCATCGAGTAGGGACTGGACGTGCCCCTTAGAGCTTTCTTCAACTTCATCTTTGTTGATCCTGATGCTGATTATTAAATACTTAAAATGACGTTCAACATAGAACTGATTGGTGAAAAAAAACTGAGTGTGATGCTTTATAAGTACACAGACGATACACATCATGTACTATTCTGAGAAGTTCATGTTCATCACAACAAATCAAACTCTAGTATTTCACGATAACAATTTCGACCTCAAACGCATAATAAACGGCAGCTTCAATCTCGACCGTTCTTGCATTTGCTTGTCGATCTGCGCCAATTGTTTGTTCGTATCAGGCATCAACAACCCCGTAGCAGTCCTGAAATTATCCTGATCCATCTTAGGGTTCAGCAAGTCCTTCAATGGCTTCATTTTTGGAGCGTCTCGATTGTCTTCGATTTGCTTTTCTAGCCGTTCTAGACGTTGAATCTCCATCAGCTTCGGGTCATCGATAGCGAAAATGCGAACCTGTCGTGTTAGAAGATTCTTTGTAATTGTAGATTGAAAATAACTAAGAGCGATAGCCAACAACTTCCCAGAAAGCAAACAACAACATCGACATTTTGAAAAATACAACCATCAAAGCAAGTGTATTATACCGCTTCCGTCTGCGTACTCGCGTCTACTCCCGGAAGTCTTGGAGCAGTTGGTTTCTTACCTTCAGACGATACTACTAAAGCTTTGGACATGTCTTCGGGTGCTTCAACCGCAGTTAGGGTCCTCTGTGCAACGTCAAAGGGCTGACTAGTTTTCGCCTCCTCAGTGCCCATCATCCCTGCTTGCGATCGGAGGTCGTTCACGGTCTGTAAGGGGTGACAATGTTGACATTCATTCATTCATTTAGCTAGCAAGAGGTCGTAAGTAATGGTGGGTGCATTTAGTTCGTGTTTGTAACGGTGGCAGAAAAATGAATCGCCCAAACGTGGTTGTCCAATCGAGAAGAAATCAACAACACCAAATACAAATACGAGAACATCAACATCTTCACCCAATGGACAAAAATATCATATTAACAGATCTTCATGTAGGTACCTTCGGTCCCGCCTCCCCCTCTAGCCACACAACATCGTCTTCCGTGGTCACACTGACCCTAGCATTGACTAGGAACATGTTCACCGGACTCACCATCATGTCTGAATGAGCTTCGTAGACATCGTTCTGCAATTTCTCGAACACGGCTTCTTTCGCCGTTTCCACCACCCTCAGAATCACACTCAAGGGGTTGGACGAAAAGCCGACGACAGTCAAGTCGCGCAACTCGACAAATCGGGAACAGACCTGTGTAGTGTCGAGTGGTTACTCCTGCGTGTTTGTTTCCTCATCATGGACAAAGGAGGTGTTTGGGTTTTCATTCTTGTGATTCTTGGTAGAAGATAGTTCGTTGATGTTGTAACTCAACATGACTTGTTACCTACTTTTCACACCAAAGAACTATGAATCTTATCATTCTGAAGACATCAATAATTGCGAATTGGACCACCTCCCAATTAATAATGGTAGAGCCGACGTCCTAACTAGGAGAGATATAAAAAAAATGCCATTCTATTAATCTATTATATGTCCAGATAATATAATCAAGATATTGTCCCTATTATTTTGAATATGTCCAGATTAAGCTATATGTCCAGATAATATAATCATAATATCAAGTACCTGATTAAAGACTCTCTGAAATCTTCGTTTCAAGATATCCGGTGGCCCCTTATGAACCATCTCCGCATCGGCGGTTGGGAAAGTGATTCTCAGCAGCACAAAGTTCGATCCCGGAAAGGGCGGCATGTCCACGCCGTCTGCCAGCTCCTCCATCATAGCGAGAGTGGCAGTGTAATCTGGCTTTTGCGGCGGGGCTCCGGACTCGGCGTTCCACTTGCGGGGGTCGAAGGTTAGAGAGGGAACGTTTCTTTGCGGCCGCACAGACAGAAAAGTCTCTGTCTGTAGGAGCTTTAATAGTTATCTTTATAGGTTCTTATGATGTTTGTCTATGAATGAACTTCAACTTCTTCACTTCTCAAAAGATTAGGTTATAGGCTATGGATCCTGCACATCGAGCACCGTGGACATCAATTCGTAGAAGTTGTAATTTACATCGTAGAAGTTTTTAGACAAACTTCAACTTGCAAACTTTTCACAACAGCCATAACATATGCCCACCCAGACCAGCTCCAAATCCGTCCTTCGCTTGTCTGCCTGCAGCATCCACTGGCTTCAACTCCAAATTCTGATATCCCGATGGCATTCCTGCTGTAGCTTCCGTTGCCGACAGTTCCGCTTTGTGCAGAGCAATAGGTTTCGGCACTAGATGTCGTAACTCCGGTATCTCCGTACGGGTTTTTCTGACCCACCTCTCCAATGCGGGCGCCTGTCTCTCCAAAGCACTCAAAAGTGTGTTCAGATGTTCTGCAGACTCAAAGATTTCACCGGTGGTCAAATGCCTTACTTCCTGCTGCAATAGAGCTTCTCGATGCCTCTCTGCACACGGATAAAAAGCGTCCTGGAATGTTCTTGGGGAGAGAAGCTCAGATCCAAAAGCTAAGACGTTGGGGTCTCCATCACCGAGCAATGCCATCCCGTTTAGCATGTCCTCTTTGCCCTCCTCGATCTCTTGCAGACGTCGAACATCGAAAGACTTGAGAACGGATTTTACCTGCCAGAGGCAACGGTGGAGAAAGATATACAGTGAGGGTCCAAAGTGATATTCTAAGAGAGAAGCGAGTCGAACAAAACGTGAGACCTGGCATTCAGGTCGCCCAAACTCCTCTAAATTAAGTGTACCTGTGGCGCATTCGCTTTCCCCACCATCAAGTTGTCTATTCTCGCCAATCTCCTTCTCGCTGTTTTGCTAAACTCCGTTACGTGGCAGGCGTAAAGGCGACTCATTTCGTCACGGAATTCCAACACATACTCGTTGTCATTGCCTAACTCCTCTGCATAATTGACGCTCTGTGGCCGATACTTAGAAACCGGTCCACTAAAAGGCTTCTCCCACTGGTTGGCGATTTCATACTCTTTGCGCTTGAAGAGGTTGTACCTGGTATAGGAAGGTTCAAAAAAGTTGTTGTACCTTGGATGATATTCGAATTATTCGAGAGGAACTACAAATATCATTGTTGAAGAATCAATGTTAGTCTCGACGCCTACTCGAAAATCATAAGGGGGCGAGCAAGTAGTCACATCAAGTACATCAACAAGTTAGAGTTATAGTGGTCACAAGTACAACAAGTTACAAACAAGTCTTTGTTGTTCCAAGAATGTAACTCTATATGCAATTTGTCCACTATGCAATTTGTCCAATGTGGTTGTTCCAAGAATACCTAGCCCTATGCAATTTGTCCACTATCTCGTCGTAGTGACTGTCCGACACCCTGTTAATCCGGAAATTCGCGAAAGCGTGTTGCTCACACTTCATGATGTCAGGGATGGTGTCGGACATCTTCTTCAACAGATTGCATAGGTCCATATAGATCTGTTCCAACTGGTCCGCTAAAATCTTCTCCAAACTGCCGAATGCTTCATGGTAAGAAGAGTTTTTAGAGCTGCTAGTACCGCGTCTTCGCATCTTCCTCTTTGAGAGAAAAAATCATATCCGACCTTGGAAGGATGATGAACTTCTTTTTCAAGTAGAAAAAGAAGCAAGGATGAGATTGAGGATGCTTCAGCGGGAGCCTTAAAGCTTGGGTCTTTCCTCTCCCTTTCTGGCTGCTTGAAATACCTTCTAGCGACGTAGTCGATGACTTGCCGTATCCTATGGTGCTCATAGCGTTCCACTAATTAGACGGTCTTACGACCTCAAAATCAGATCTTGAAGAGATGATCTCTGACCACGCAATTTTCTTGCCTTATTGAAGAAAAGGGGGACAAAGAAGATGCTCCTGACGATGAGTTCCGGACCACATGATAGGCCTTAAATTAAATCTCGACCATCGTACAGGCAAAGCTCTCCCTGTACGGGATACGTGGTCACATATTGACCCATACCCACGATGTAAGGGTTGCCCTCATTCGTGTCCCAGCCTTTGTGTTCTTCGGTTGGGGTTTCAACATTGTAGAGTTGCACCTGTCCTCCTTGTTGACCATCATCGTTGCCGAAAGTCTGTAAACCGCCGTCTTGATCACGAGCTACGATTTCGCCAAACTCGGTTGTATGCCCATGAATTGCTAATTGGTTTTCAGCCTCCTCGTTGCCCTTCTTGGCCAGTAACAGCATCTGCGTCTCGCCACCAGGCGAGGCATCGGGAGATAGTTCGGGTCTCACGTCAGCTGTATTGTTTGTTGGCATGAAAGAAGTTTACTCAAAAATGTAGAGGGGAAAAAAGCTTACTTGTCTTAAGGATGAGTTCCAAATAGTTGTGCGTTTACTATGCGTCACAAAAAAAGCTGAAAAATAAAAGGACAAAGAGACAAGCTCGATACCATAGTTCACACTCCCAGGCGAAAACGGTTGTTGAATGGCCCTCGGACTCGCACCCATATCCTTCGCACCCGTTAAAAACGCTTCTCTTTTCCTTCCTGGGTCGTGTCTCATAGCCTCTTCATCCGAGTCGTCTGCGTGCGACTGCATCAACTCGCTCAAAGCCAAAGCGTCTTCCTTAAATGCTCGGTCGTGCTGTTCTAGATTCGCTAGTTTTCGTGCCGCCTGTTGTCGTGCCTTGACGTCGTTACCGCGCACGCCTTCATGCGCAGCTTCGAGTTCCTTTTGCGTCTTGTCCGCCGCTTCGCGGTCGAAATTGGCTAAAAGTTGAGCAGCGAGTGGACCTTCCGCTTCAGTCCTGTTCTCCTGTACTATGGCAACCGCACTAGGCTCTATTGTCTCCTCAGCAGCTTTTATCTCATCCAGTGCTGGTCCCTCTTGTCCTCCCACAGCATCTGAGGAACCCGCTTGCGCCTCTACACTAGCATCTACAACTCCTTCCCCTGATGTTACTTCCTCTATTGGTGGAGGATTCTCAGCCCCTTCTTGGGCTATCTGCAAGCTTTCCTCAGCAACGATGCCGTCACCCGGATCTGCTCTATCGTCAGTCGATGGCGCGATCGCAGCAGCAGAGGATTCTGGCTGTTGCGCAACTACTGGCGGACTTGCAGGTCTAGTGCCATCTTCTGCACTATCTGCGGGACCCGCAGGTGCTGATCCCCCACCAACATCAAGAACTGCAGGCGCTGATCCATCCACTGGTACTGCCTCTGCCGCTGCCCCATCGTTCGGAACCGCTGCCGCAGCTGCTGCCACCTCGCCTGCATCTGGAGCAGCCTCGGCACTTGCGGATTGCAGTTCTCGACTCGCTTGCCGTGAGGTTGATGAGGCTGCTGCACCTGTGCCCACTAGGACACCGCCAGGACCCTCCACAGGTGCTGCACTAGCGTCCACACCGACACCTGTAGCAAGTGCAGGACCCTCCACAGGTGCTGCACTAGCGTCCACACCGACACCTGTAGCAAGTGCAGGACCCTCCACAGGTGCTGCACTAGCGTCCACACCGACACCTGTAGCAAGTGCAGGACCCTCCACAGGTGCTGCACTAGCGTCCACATCGACTCCTGTAGCAAGTGCAGTGTCTTCTAGAAGAGGCTGCTGGGCTTCTGCAGTATTTGAGTTGTCATGACCTCCTGGAGGGCCACCGGTCGTGGGTTCCTCATCTTCAAGGGTATCTACACCTGAAGCTCCTGTTTCAACTGCTTCATCTGCGCCTGGTGGTCCCGACGTCAAAAACGCGGCACCTGCTGCACCAGATTCATCATCACCTCCCACTTCTTGTTGCGCCTCTCCTGTAGGAGCAAGATCACCGTATTCATTACCGCCAGCAACTGGATTAGACCTCTCCCCTAGTCATCCCTGTGCAAATCCCGCAAGCATATGCGTCAAAATCTCACTTGTATTGATGGGGTGCCTATGTCTTGTCTAGTGAGATGGTGGATTAGTCTAGTATAGTAGAGATGGATAGGGATGGGAGCCTTAACTGGACCATTTTCTATTGCTGCGAATCGGTCTCCCGCACCACTTCCACCATCTTCTTCTATTTGAGGAAGATGGCTTGAACTCCTCTGTTGTCCATGACTACTACTCCTTCTCCTAGCAGCGCCACCTCCAACAGTTCCAAGCACTCCTGCGTCTATCTCCTTCCGTTTCTGATACGACCCCTCGTGGTCATTCGGAATGCCTAATTGTTTGTAGACTCGACGATCCGGGTCGCTAAAGAATTCCCGGTAAAAAAGCTCCTTGTCCTTGTAATACCGCATTGCGATGTCAAAGGCCTCTGCTACGACCTGCGCTTGCTTCTCCTCTAACATTTGTAGGCCTCGGCTTTTCCGAACGACCTTGACCGTGTTGCCTGAAGAGTCGTCGTGGTTCTCTTTCACCTCTGCACCATGCAGAAAACTGGAATCGTGCAAGGCGCGGCTGCTTATGGGAAGAATCTCTGTCTTTATGCACTTTGCTCGGTAGTAGGGAACCAAGTCGTCCATGATAGACAGCGACAAATCTCCCTCTTTCAGGCAGACAACGCCAGCCAGACAAACGGCTTCACGGTCATAGTCGATAAACTGGTCAGACCTTTTGAATGCGAAGGTGGTCCGAATTTTTGATGGTTGAGTGTTGCGAAGGTGGAATTCAAATACTCACATTCAAAATGATAGCTGTAAGCAAGATGTATGCTGGTGGAAAAGTTGTCCCTGTGACTGTGTTGTATTTCATTTTGAGATGATCTTATAGTCTTACAACACGTAGAGCAACAGACGCATAGAAGGAATACCAATCACCTTAAGAAAGCTACCTCATCCTCCTCGCAAGGTAGAGTGCAAGACCCCAGTTGGCACTAGGGGGGATCTCCATTAAGTCTCCTGAACTTACGAGATGCCCAAACGATCGCATGAAAACAATCCTGTAAAGGTTGTATGATTGTGTTGATGTTGGTAGATCCTGCGAAAACTGTGATAGGATGAGAGGACGAAATAGTTGCAGTGTAAAAACTGGAAGTATGAAGAAGATGATGGATATCATGATGTGTTGATGAAACACCTAATCTGTCTCATAGTAAATCCAAAACAAATAAAGGTCTTCGAAAACAAGCATATTATCCTACTTATTGTGCCATCAGCTACTTAATTACTATTAAGTACCTCCTCGTCAGCAACTGCATTTTCACAATGCTCGCCATCAAATAGGGAACGCACATTACGCGTTTCTGCGGCATCTTCTGTCTATTTTCCAGTTGACTCTGCGCCACTGCAACTGCAAATTCCTCATAGAGCACTTGAGGATCTATCACCGCTAGCGTCTCATGAGCACCAGGATCATTGCGCTCTGCGTCGAGCATCGTCTGTTGACGCTTTTTTCTCTTTTCCATGGTGGTTGGGGACATGTCTTGATTCCCAGGATGTACATTGGGCGGTAGCTTCTTGGTGCCAGCGTGCTTGAGGCCGCCGCCATTTTGAGAGGCGTTTGGAGGCGGCATCTTGTAGCTCTAGTTGTTGAGGTTGTTACGGTTGAAGAACTTGCTTCGGTGTTTGAAGTCGTGGTGGTAGAACAAGTGGTCCTCGACTAGGACGATTTCTTGCCTGAAGATCCTCCAGACCACGACTACAATGGCCACTGGTTTACGACTACCATCTTATAGGCGTTTACCAGAGTGAGACAACATCCTCGTTGATGCCAGCAGGCTCTGATGGCAAATGACTCATATTCCCGAAGCCTACATGTTTGGTTTTGAAGATAGTGTCGCTGAGATGCACTTCTTTTCAAGCTGTACTGCGTCGTGCGGAATCTCAATCACTTCCATTCATATGCTCCACCCTGACTTAATCTCGAAGTCACAATGAGGGCGGTTCTTCCACGATTCTACAAGTTGCCGCTCTACCAGAGTCTAGGAATGACGGGTAGGTGCGGGGGATGGAGGGGTGTCAGGCAGGGAAGTCACGGGCACTCAGAATTGTCACTCCTCTCTCTGCAACTACATCTCTCTTCAACGTATGTTAATGTAGGAACAGATGCAATTTACCGAATGATTTATAAGCAATATAAACAGCACTCGTTTCGGGCTCAAAACGAACAACCTCCCGGCGTCGTGCAGTACTATTCAAACTTGGACTCACAATGGTTACCGACTACAGACCGAGTCGAAAATGTCGGTAAGCGCTGGGGAAGTGAAAGTAACATGTCCTCCAAGGGTCTGAAAAGAACGTGGGATCACCTTGACAGAAAGGCTAAGGGCCTGTGTGGAACTACGAGATCTCTCAGCACAAGACAGACCTCAGGTCGACAGTTGAACTACAGGCGAACAAGAGACACCAGTAAAATGTGAGGACAGCAACTATCCGAGAGGAAATGTTGCGTCTGGAATCTTGTTCTTTCATTAGTAGAATGAACACCTGTTACTCCGGTCGAAAATGTCGGTAAGCGCTCTAAAAAGCACAACAAAAAGTTGCTCAACATGGGAGTCAATGATCTAACTTCATAGCCTTGTCTGAAGAGATCCGGAGATTCAGTGACCATCCTTGATCTGGTGTACGAAGAAACAAGGATCGAGATAGTAGAGTGCGAAAACTGTAATTGGTTGTGAAGAAAAGACTATATAGTTTTAGTTGAGTGAGAATTCTACAAGATAGCGACAAGAAGAGTGTACAAAGAAGAAGATTGTGATAAGATGACGTTGAAAATGACATAGTTTACTGGATGTTGAAAAGATAACTTGTATAAGTTTAGATAACTGGTTTTGGTGGAATCTGTATAAACTGTGATTGAATTTGTTGGGTGTGTCTGCGGTCGTGTGACTGTTGGACTGTAGTTGTTTACTTTGAGAAAAGAAATTGGAGGGTGTCCTCTGTTGTTTAATTTAAGAAAATTCTTCAGTGCCGTACAGTTGTTGTACCCATGTCTCTTACTACTTACAGGAGGAAAAGAGAAAGGTGCGCTTGCGCAACACTTGTCCGGGTCACTGCAAGGGGAGGTCCTGGTCATCGCAAAGGGAAAGGCCTACCTATTCGCATGTCGCCTGTCTCGTTCGGTTTTTCGTCTACTTGATTCCAGCTGATAAAGTGTTGGTGGAGCAGACCTAACTGGAAAAAACAAAAACCGAAAGAAGGAAAGTCAATGTCAAGCGAGTACTTCTCTACTAATAACGAAGCGCCGGCGCTGTCGTGGTCCTCTCAGCCCCAGAGGTCGCACCTTCGAAGGCAGGCCGGAGCCCTGTGCAACGCCTCCAGTGAGTGCTCAGAAGTTCTATAGTTGTGTGCACTGGTTTATTCCCAATGGGGTACTACCGGTACACCAAATAAACCCACAACCACAGAAAAGGACACTATCTACTTTATGCTACTCCAGCTGACTCCGTCTACTTGATTCCAGCTGAAGCCTATCACAAAAAGTACTAACTAAGAAATCTTCATATTTTTCCCACTCATCTACTAGTACCTGATCCGTAATCAAGCTCTGCGCCATCTACTAGTACCTGATCCGTAAATGATAAGTAGAATACTAGTACCTGATCCGTAATCAAG
>CAJINU010000197.1:0-13293 GCA_905178165.1 Amoebophrya sp. A25
CTGCCCATAATGCAGACTGGTACGGGCAGCAGGGCAACGACCTTGGTGGTGCAACCGCCCATAATGCAGACTGGTACGGGCAGCAGGGCAACGACCTTGCTGGTGGTGCAACCGCCCATAATGCAGACTGGAACGGCCAGTATGCGCAGCAGGGCTACGACGCTAACCACCCACGTCAGTACTACTACGGTGAGACGCCTTGCTCAGCAGACGAAGAAGAAGAAACTACCTTATTGTTGGGAGAAGAGGCAAGGAGCCAATATCATCATACTCATCGAAATTCCAACATCGTTTGACCCACCAACGCAGATGACCTATGGCCCTATGGCCCATGATCCACACCCGAGATGGTTCCTTACAACTCGACACTAGATTGAGGATCCTGCAACCAGCAGAGGATCCTTGAAACTAACCCCCCAGGATCATTGTGATAAAAATGATACTTATTTTATTAGGTCCTAAAAAGTTTTGGTCTTGTTTTTGACAAAGGACGTCCTTTTCCGTGTCTCCACCAAAGGTACTGAATGAGCGACACGAGTGACCAAGATCTTTTGGTCATCTGTCCTCAGAAAAAGAGGGAGAGAACAAGAGAATCAAAACACTAGACAATTAGAGAAGAATTCTGTTAACCAAGACACTAGACATCTGTCTGCGTCAAGTTGGGAAAACTCGAGAGAAAGGAATAGCCTTGCCGTTAGGTTTAGAGTCTGCCGCGAGAGCAATGGCCTCTGTCATTGGGGTTCCAAGCTAGAAAAGGCCCAAGCTGGAGATGACAAAATCTGTCAGCAAGAGTCTGTCAGCAAGAGAGAGACTGCGTTTCGCTGCTGCACATTTCAATTGTTTGTGCATGAGCTACAAGATGGTCCATGACTTCAATATTCAGTGTTGATTTTCAGCACTCTGTATTATACTTTCGCGTACCCCATCAAGCACTGTGCTGGTACAACTAGGCTCCTTTCCCTTTTATGCACCTACAGCTTAAGTAAAGTGGCCTCAGTAAAATATTTTCGATCTATCTAGACTATTTATGTGTTCCATGTTTCGATCTATCTAGACTTTTTTAACCCATATGTACTTCCATTATTTCATTAATCAATCAGTCAGTCACTGAGTAGGAGTAGCTCCCTGAGTCAGTCGTGACTTCAATCATCAAGAAGTTTTTGATCTGCACAAATAAATCACATAGTACATAATCCAGCATAATGACGGCCTCCTCTTCAAAGACTGTCGCGAATGCACATCACAGTCAGCATCATGGTCATCACCAGAGCCAGCGCGCGTCGAATCACCAAGAAGGAAGCGATCCTAAAACTTGGAATCATGGCCACGGTCCCAGCCACGACCAGCATCGTTCCAGCCACGAGCATCATCGCCCCAGCCATGATAGTGGGAACGCTGAGGGGCCAGCCACAGACGGAGATGATACAGGCAAAGCACCACCAGGATCACCCGGAGCGGACCACCGAGGTAGCCATCATAGTCATGGGCATCATGGGCACCGTCATAGTCATGGGCATCATGGGCACCGTCATAGTCATGGGCATCATGGCCAGAGGACAACATCTTCAGGGAAACAGCACCTGGCATCCGAGGCCACGAAGAGCCACCAGGGCGTCCTGTCTGCTTTAGACGAGCTGCATCAGGGTGTAGATGACCTTGTATCCAAAAAATCTCATCACCACCAGCATCACCATCGAGTACATAAATCTGTTATGCCTCATAAGGTGTCTGATGTGCCTGAAGTTGCCCTTTTCGGCAAGCAATCTCATTCAGCAACCAAACGGACAACGACACGAAAAGATCGAGATCGTAGCCCGGTTGGAAAGATTGAGGAAGACTTGGATAGAGAGCAACAGGCATTCGTTGCTGCCAAGAAAGCGGAGGAAGACTTGGATCGAGAGCAACGGGCATTCGTTGCAGCACAAAAATCTTCACAGGAGCGTGTCTCGTCTCCACCATTGATGACGCAAAAGACGAAACAGCTTGATGAAGATCCTAGTAAAAATGCTGCTGTGCTGCTTGGTAAAAATTTCGAAATTAGCACACCACGACCTGCACGCGGAAGCACAGCACCTCCATGGGCAGTCGCATCACAAGTTGTCCAGCGCAAGGTCGAAGAACGAAAATCCAAGGAAGAGGGCAGCTTAGCGAGTCTGGTTATGGCAGCAATGAAGGCACGGAAGAGTAGCAGGTCTGGCACCACTGGTGTCGACAACGACCAGCTACAACAACAGCAACGTGCTTCGCGAATCGCTAGTGCAGCCGCATCTGCTTTGCAGAAAAAACTGGCCGGGAGGAGATCAGCACCATCAAGTTTGTTGTCGCCAAGTGAATGGAACAAGGTGAATGGAATGAATTCTGCTAATTATAATTCAAGTTCTCGGAACGTAACGCAAGAAGATCTCTCAGCCCTATTGAAGGAAAGCGGCGAGGCAGCCGAAGAACAACTGCGACTACTTTTGGGTGAAGATTTTGCTGAAGAGATCATGAACACGAAAGTGAACAACGATGAGAAAGGTGGTATGAGTACTTCTTATGCCAACAACAAAGCAGTGCAGAGTTTCTTTCCGAAGAGTCGTCTTTTAGCGGAGTACATTACAGCTGCGGCAAAACTCGAGGATGCAGCCACTGCAGTTCTTGGGAATTATGCTCGTAAGGATTCGTCATGGATGCAAGAAATCGTGCGAGAAGACCACAGCACTAGTAGTACAAGTAGGAAGATACTAGGAGATGCTGCGAATGTGAATGATCGAGGGCAATATCATGGGTACTATAACTACCAGGCTCCGACGGCGCAGCAGAGTTTGATGAGTATGAAAGAGCTGTTTTTACGAAGCCAAGCTCCGGGAGATGGAACCTTTTCCGCTCTTTTTGGAGACGATTATACTGGAGATTTAGCGAACGTGGATACTGGAAGTGCAGATGCCGGACTGGGTAGTTTGAAAGAAGAATGGATGCGACTTAGAGTGAAACAACTATTGCGAGAGCAGAAGGCGAAGGGTGATTACCAAGTTGGAAGACGTCGAGGGAGGAGATCCTCATCTAACAAGAATAGGGATAGACGAGGCAACAGGAGGACGCCTTCTAGATCCAGGTCTCCAAAAGAACATCAACGTTTTCCTCGCTCGGGATCTAAAGAGAAGAAGCAAATTTCCACGTCCACTCCAGTCTTTCTCACCTTTCATGCAGTCTCCTCAGAGGGTGCCAGCAGCTCGGACTCGGTCTCTGGTGAAAAGGTCTGTAAGTCGTCGTTTTTTTGCGAGATTTGTTGTCAGGAGGAAAGCGATTTCAAGGCACCGTGTGAACAGGAGGCGACTTCCAGGAAACGACCTCCCACCTACCTCCTATTACGCGAGGGCGAGACTTGTGCTGTTTTAACGGACCAAACTACTGCAACAGTGCATGTGTACGAACAGTTGCGTAGGCCAGATTCTTCCAAAGGCGGCAAAGGAGCAGGTAAAGGCAAAGGGCCTAATGCAGTTCCATCCCGTGATGAGATCGATTTCGCTCGAGCCGTGCCGCTTGGACAAAAGAAAGTTCCGCTTTCTGGGTCAGTGCATGGCGACCGGAGACCTAATATGTCGCATATTTTGTCTCGCCAATGGCTACGCCTAGACGCGCCAGCTATACGCCCAGGTCGTTGTGGCACTTTGCCTGTTTTTTTACAGGATGATCATGTTGGTTCTTCTAGTTCCGATGATCATGTTGCTCCTTTCTATTCCGACAACGCTCCACAAAATAGAGCAAGAGTATGCCTGTCTCTTTTTTCTAACTAGACAACGAGAAACTAAAAGGGAGACTGGCGGTTCTGAAAAATCATCATTCCTTGAACGCAATGCCTTTCTCAGATTGAAGACCACTCTTAGACATTGTAGAACTACAGTGTTCTCTGGAAAAATGAGGAGACGTGTGGAGGCATTTCCTCGCCTTCACAAAAGTTAAGTTTAAATTGGCAAAGTTAAGATCACTTATTCTTATGGATATGCGCGTCTCTACTCGGGTCGCTACGGAACCAGGCAGCTTTGAGTGAGTTGCTACGTGGTTCGAATGAATGAATGAATGACTACTACAAAAGGTTTTGTCAAAAGCTTGATGTGTGGTACTGAAGTGTGGTACTAAGAAAAACGGTCTGATGTTGTGCTGACTGAGAAGTTCTGCTCTTGGATCATGCCTACTTACTTGTAGTTCAAGTAGTACACCTAAAGAGTGCTGCTGAATAACAAGCAGAAGTAGTAGAAGAACCGAACTTGGGAAAGAAGAAGCAACACTAACAAACGACTTTGGAACTGGAATTGGAACTGTGGAAGTAAATGTCGGATGTTGATACTTCACATCCTAACACATCACAAGTAGACACTTACCATGACTTGACATAAAAAGTAGACACTTGTTCTTACATGACAGAACAAGAGGCACTTACATGACATGACATAGACGGAGGTAGAAAAGATCCTAGGATTTGTTACTTGGCGTTTCCGACGTAATCTGTAGTATCCAGGTCTACACCTGCACGTCTGGTGTAACAACAACTTACACAGATGAAATTATATCATTTTTTATATTCCTTCTTATAGATATAAGAACCTGCGAAGAACCTCATTCTTATAGATACAACCTGCGATAGCCTGCGATGATTCATTTGCGAACGTAGATTATAGATACAAGCTACCAAAACTTCCTCCGGAGTCTTTGGTCTGCATCTTCTGAGACAGATCTTCTTCTAAGACTGTAGTTGTGTAGCGATCAGGTGTTACACCAGTAGAGATCAGGAAAAGATGGGCTTCGATAGGTGGGGAAATTGGCACATCTGGTCCGACAGCTCTGAGAGCGAAACCTATTACGATCTCAACGGGCGCCCGATGAAGAAGATGAAGACGGCAGCGATGAAAGCGGCGCCAATGAAGAAGCCGCCGAAGAGCAAAGCAAGCAACGATCCTGAGGATTCGTTATGAAGTCGTACATCAGGCATACAACGTCAAAACAGATCTTTTGTGGGCTAGGTCAGCGGGAACTCTGTCGCGCCTGCACAGTCCAGGGGTGGCCCTGGGTCTGTTTGTTCCTCCGTTATCCAGCACCGCCGCTCGTTAGACGGCCGCATATAGTTGACTGATTGAGCCAGGTCGCCTTGATGTTTTCATCTCTCTAAACACCGGAGAAAACTCCGACAGCTCCGTGAGCAGCTACTCGCATTGTCACGGGATCAGTGCCACGAAAAAAGGAAAAGTATGTGGCATGCGATGGGACGTAACTTATGAACAGTGCAGAAATTCTGAAATATACAGCCACTCATGTCTAACCTAACCTAACCTAACCTAATATAACCTAACCTAACCTTTAGGCCCACACCTAACCTAACCTAACCTAATATAACGAAGAAGATACTAATGTTCGTTGAAGGTGATTATATCTTCCCAACTTGATTGTGCAAACAAGTACAAGCTGTTTCAATCTTGTGAACATCATTGTCATCAGGTGGCGGGAAGAAAGGTTGCAATTGAATGAACACAAGAACTTCAATATTTTTTTTAGGAGTGAGTACTTCTTCTAGATACTGCAAATTGATTCTCCTAAGCGACCTTCATGCCTGGACAGTCGATTCGGAGACAAGGCTTTTGTGAGAAGCACATAGACCAGAAAACAGGCGGCAGGAAGGTTCTTCACTACCGAGCTAAAAACGCGACGCCGGCTATAAGAGCAGAAAAGGCAAAGAGGAATTAAGACTTCTGAGTTTGTTTTAATGCATTTTTTATTAGTGTCGTAGAGTCCTCTATTCCATTATCTCAAGACGATCGATCATAATGACATGCTAGTATTGTCAATATATAAGAAACATTTTAATAATATGCTCTTTATGGTCTGTTTTACGTGTTGCGTTGCCGTAAGGCATAATATCCTCTTTTTGTCTTTATAGAGGCAGCATAGCCCACCCACTAGCATAAAGACTATCCTCTTTTTGTGGTCTTTATAGAACAGACTCCCCTTGTCTAAGCAAGAGAATTCGTGATCGCCGCGAGCGAAGGAAATTTGCAAAAGGTGAAGAAAATTCTGAAGGAGCATGACAAGCCGGATAAAGTGATCAACAAGAGAACCAACGGCGACAGCGCGCTAGCGGCAGCCGCGAAAAATGGAAAGCATGAGGTAATCTAAGTTCCGTTTGCAGCGTAATCTATAGGTAATCTAAGCATCTAAGTTCCGTTTGCAGCGTTGAGGTAATCTAAGTTCCGTTTGCGTTTCGAATGTTTTTGACTTCGTATTTACTTTTCAACCTGCTAGATATAAAGCATGATGTGTTGTGTGTTTCATTTTTAAGTACCTAGTCCTACTAGATCTTCATCTGTAGCTCCTTTTGGCTTGTCGTGCCTACTTCTATCTTCCATCTTCAACCGACGATGCAGAGGCTACTTCTGTCTTATTGTGCTTCTATCTTCAACCGACGATGCAGAGGCTACCTCTTGATTGATGCTTCTTGTACAGGTTGTCTGTGAGCTTCTGTTGCAAGGGGCCGACCCTCGATCACACATGGGATTGCAGAATAGAGCAGTAGCAGATATCACTGCGGGGATGATGGCGGAGGGAGCGCGTGGGAAATACACTGTCATCAATCAAATGCTGACACTAGCTTCGGACCACAGTTAAGAAAGAAGTTCAAGTTGTAGTATAATGGAAGGACTACAGGACGAAGCTTTCAACTACTGAGAAGGACAGAATGAAGCTTAGAAGGTCAGCTTTTATCGTCCATCTTTCTCGGCATCTTGGTGCCCTTTTGTTTCGCTTGTATTCTTTTCACGGGAAGAGAAGGGGCCGAGATGAGGGGAGCGAGATGGATAAAAGCTGACGCTAACACAGAGCCGTAATCGCATCCGTCAACAAAAGTGAGGCTCCAATACCCAAGCCTGTCAGGCGGAAGGCCGCCGATTTGAAAGTATTATACTCAATATAGACATGAGAAAATCAAAATTGAAACTCTTTCTTGACAGTGTTAGGTACTAGGCTTCCAAGTAGCATGACAGAAAGCTCTAATATCATAGTGTTAGAAGGTAGACACATTTCTTTGTCGTGTAGTGTGGGTTTAGGTTTACGTTAGTTTTGCTTTATTCGCTTCAGCTGCCCGAATTGAAAGAGCTGCTGAAGACGCTGAAGCTCAAGTGCACGGGTAATAAAAATGAGCTGGTGGAGCGTGTTCCGGAGGACGCTCTAGATGCTGAGTACAATACGAAGCTACAGGCTTACGACGAACGGGTGCAAGCGGCGAGACAGCGCAAACAGAACGCACAAAACGATCCGGTATATCTGTCTGTAGTCGACAATATCAGGAGAGTGTGCATGGGATCGAAAGCCACGAACACGTCAACAAGCGTTGGTGGCCCGGCCTCGTCCTCGACTGCAAAAGCATCTTCACCAATGCTAGCTGCGACAGCTCCTCCTGCAAAGAAGAATTATGGTTGCTGGATTCTTTGATTAAGTACTTTGTTGTTGTTGTTGCATCATCCGGCCATCTATCATGCTCACTTCAACATTAGAGCTAGAACTTTATAATATCCGGAACTTTACATCCTTATCCAGAACTTTTTATGCAAGGAGCAAAGCCAAAGGTAAAGACTCTTTTCTTTTGACTTATAAAAGTGTTATTTTTTTTTCATAGTGGGCGGCGTGCAGCTGCAACATCCCCTGGAGGAGGGTCCTCTTCGTCCTCCGACATATCGATTTCCTCTTTGAGCGGAAAAGGTGCATCCGCGGCAACTTCATCCGCGAAAAAAGGTGCGAAGGCTGGAGGGAAGGGAAAAGCTTCGTCGCTCAAGACTGCTTCCGGTACCCTGCCTGTGATCAAACAGAATGGGAGTACTTCTTCAAAAGGAGCCACCACGTTGAGTAAAGGACCATCTTCAAGTCCGAAGATTGCCAAAGGTGCAACTGCCACATCAAGTAAAACAGCGACTACGCAGATGCCCCAGAGTGCAAAAGGCACTACGACATCAAGTAAAACAGCGTCTTCGAGTTCCAAGACTGCTACGTCAAATAATAAAGGTGCAACTACTACTAGTGCAAATTTAGGTAAAACAACGGCGATGAAAGCAGCTCCGACAACGTCACCATCAACTGCTTCTTCCAAGGGAGGCACCGGGAAGGCAACTGCCTCCTCCAAGGGAGGCACCGACGAGAAGCCAACGCCAACCACAGTGACACAAGGAGGTAAAAAAGGTGCGAGAAGCAAGACCGCTGCTTCGGAGCCGTCGCCGCAGCTGATGAAAGGCCCTTTCGATGAAGGATCTAGAACGGATAAAACTGATGTAGGCAAGGACACGACTGCAAAAGAAGTGCTGGAAACGGACACTGCTGGACAAACTGTGCTCGGCAAAAAGGACGTTGCTGTTGAGGCTAAGGCAGAATCCGCGCAGATAGCAAATGGTGCTGGAGCCGCCGCATCAAGCCTCAACAACACACTTGTCAAAGAGCAGTTTCCTAGCAAATCGCCGAAGGCCGATGAAGGGACGATGCTGGGAAGAGAGAAGCTCGCATCTTCAAATGCACGCTCTAATGCTGTGAAAGACGAGGACAAACGCGCAGGACCCACTGGTGATGCAGGATCTACTAGTGGTACCAAAACCGACGCACCAGGACAAGCTGATAAAAAGAGCACCAAAAATGATCATGACGTTCGAGGTGTCTTTCCCTCTTCCGCGCCAGGTAAGAAAGGCGCAGGAAACGCTCTTACAACCGGCGATGCAGAGGGAAGGGCCGTTCCTTCCACGAAGCCGAAGGCTGCACCTCACTCTGCCACTCTAGCCACTGCTAGCAACAAACCAGATGCTGTTGCTGGAGGGTCTACTTGTGCGAAAAATTCTTCGAAGAAGCAGGATGGGCTGGAGAGGGGAGCGCCGAGTGGTGCTGAAGCGACAACTGTGGGAACAACATCAACTGTGGGAACAAACCCTTTTCATGTCGCATCAAACAACCCGTTTGAGGTCGAATCAAGAAACCCGTTTGATACGACAATTAGTAACTGGGATCTACCAGGTTCGCCATCAACTGGTGACGTTGACAAGACGGATGTTGACAAGACGGATGTTGTCAAGGGGTCAGTGGATACTTCTAAGGAGTCAGAAGATAATCAAGCTCCTGCTGCAACTACCACAGAGGTGGACATCAAAGATGATACAACAAGCAAAGGCAGCACGGGGCCAAACGCTTCGATTGAGAAAGCTGCCACAGACATGAAAGATGGGACGTCGCACTGTGCAACAGGAGCTCCGCTAACCACAGCTAAAAGTACTGCGCCTGCTGGTACGACAAGTGATGGCACGGGACGTGCGCACGTTCCGAAAGCGCCGGTAGTAGCTCCTCCGCCGCCGCCTCCGATGGACTGCGGTGCACCTCCAGCAATGACGGGCTTCGATTTCCATCTCCAACGTGCTGCTGTGCCACAGCAGCACGTTTTGCATCCTTTTCACGACAATAAAGCCAGCATGGCACGCGGCATCCCGTTAGCTGCTATGTCACAGCGAAACACTTGTTCTATGTTCGTGCAAAATCACAACGATAATAGTGCGATGTTGATGAATACGGGTCCGGCTGCGGGTCCGGGTGCTCCTAACATGCCGTTAGGTGCCTCTAACATGCCATTAGGTGGAGCAGGACCTCTTAATCCTTTACAACCTCTACAACAACACGGCAACATCAACTTCTACAATACCAATGCTTCTCCCATCCTTCCTCCCGGTCCTGCTTACTGGCCACAGAAAGGGGCGCCGCCCGCAAATACTGGAGGGTGGCATCAGCAGAGTGTCTCGAATGTGAGCACGTACAATTATCAGGGATCAACATATCAGAGTGCGAAGAACCACAACAGGAACAACACAAATGATTATTCTCAATCAGTCAGAGGAAGCGACCGCGCCGGTGGTCAGGGCCTGCCATTTATAGGAGGTGCACCGCCACAGGCCCCTGGCGCCGAGAACAATTCGCTCACGAGGAAAAACGCCGCGATCCATAGCAACATGAACGATCCTACGAAGACAAGCAAGAACGTTAGTCACGCCGATTACATCTTGTGGAAACACGGCTACACTTCACATAGTAAGCATGATCAGAAGCTCCTGTACGAGGAGACGACGAAGAAGGACTACGAGGAGACGACGAAGAAGGACTACGAGGAGACGACGAAGAAGGACGACGGAATCAACAACTACGACCCACCTCGTCGACAGTATGACACAGCGAGGACGAAGGACAACAACAATAACAACAAGAGCTACAACAATCTGGCCAGGTTTAAACACCAGTATGCTGACAAGCATCTTCAGTATGACAATATTACGAAAAAAAAGGAACAAGATCAGGGGTACCTCAGTCGTCCAAAGGACGACTACCGCAGTCGTCCGAAGGAGGATCGCTTTACTCGCCGCTCTAGATCTCGTTCGAAACGACGCATGTCAAAACGACGATCTCGAGAACGCAATGCCGACCGCTACAGCAGCAATGCCGATCGCTACAACAAACGTGACTACAACACTGAGGCAACAGGATACAATGCCGAGGGAGCGAGAGGATACAACACCGAGACACGAGGATACAACGCCGAGGCAAGAGGAACCTACATTAAGGGGGATGCCGAATGCATCATTTCCAAATGAGTCCTCTGGGGAAGAGAGAACAAAACTACTTTTTCTTTGAAATCATGATTTTCTTGCGATTGTACAGTTGTTAAGCTTATTCTTCTTAGACGTAAATGCGTATCTCTCTCTCCCGCTAGTGTTAGCAGATAGGAGGAAGCTTGACGATAGTTACCCTTTTTCTCTTTTCTATCTTCCTCTGGTCTTTCTTTTTAGGTCGGCTCCACCACGACTATTAGGCTCGTCGCACATACGAGGGGGAGCACGAATTTCAGGCAGATGTCTCTCTTTCAGAGTTCTAATGATTGAGGAAGCAATCGCGGAGGAACTGGTCGCCGGGACAGCAGAGGACGTAGAGGAACTTCTAGGGAGCAACATTACGACGTCGACTCGAAGAAATACCATCATCAATCTAGTAGTTACGACGACGACTCGAAGAAATACCATCGGTCGGGAGGCTTTTCCTCATCTACTTCTGCATGGGGTGGGGGTGTAGCTGAGCAGTACGCGAATGGACGCTCAGCTCGATCGCGGGGTGGCGATACAAGGTCGTCTTCAGCAGATATACGTTCGCGTGCTATGAAAGATGCCAGACATGATCTTGGTGCAGATGCCGGAGCAGGTCGTGGAACAGGTGTCAGATATAGCCGGGATGAAGCTACAATTAGGGAAACTCTTCCGTACAATGTGGCTGCAAATGTTGTCGGAACCGCATACGGGATTTCGAGAGATACAACCAAAACTTCCTCGACGTATTATACTGGAGGAACTAGTACGTACCATACTGGCGGACGAGCCAGTGGCTCTATTCGTGGTGAGCAGACACATAGTTCTACTAAAAATGACCCATGGAACACCGGAGGACAACTAGATAATAACTCTTCACAACAACTACATGTTGATACTTCTTCTGACTGGAGGTTTGCCGCACGAGGACAAGAACATGGAGGGGGCGCACAACCACAGCAGCCTGGAGGACAGCAGCGATTCAACGCTTATGATTATGGCCCTCATTTGGCAATCATTTGTTCCTCGTATGGTGTCTTCAACCCGCATGTAAATCCTCCTTACAAGAATTCTAGTTGTCTCGAAGAAATAGCATAATAAGAAACTCTCTAAAGAGAAGATAATAACGCTTCCGCCACTGCTGGTAGTGCTGCAGCAGGAGGGTGGAACTTAGGCGCACCAGGAAACAACAGCAACAACCATGATGGAGATAGCTCATGGAAAAATTATCACATTGCTCCAGCGTCGCACGAGAACTCGTGGACTCCTGGTGCTGAACGAGGAAACTATAACACCATGTCGAACCTTCAGTATAATGTTCACAAGTACCGGAACGACAATCAGTGAGGATGTCCGTAGAGAAGAGCAAACCTTCGACGAAGTGAATTTAGACCTATTGACTGTGTTGAGTTTTAACAAAACAGTTTCAAGATCTCGAAGATGAGGAGTTGTGCGAAATGCAACAATTTTGAATAGTATTAGAAGTCAGGTACAACAACTCGTGAATCATCGTTGTATACCTGATTTAGAGGTGGAGGCTGCACTAGCCGTGTAGTACTACATCGTAAACTTATAATTGGAAGGTGGAGGTTGCACTAGCCGTGTAGTGCTACTAAATTGGACTTTAGCTTTGTGCGGAGAATCAGTGTCTAATCATAGCGGTAATTACAAAAAAATTGAAACTTCTCTTGACTGTAACCAAGCATTCGAAAAAAAGAAACTGCTTTACATTGGAGAAGCTCCTGTATGTAAAAAGAGCTCTTCGAAGACGAAGCTTTATAGTTTAAATTTGTTGATCGACTGTGGCACAAGATAAGATCGAACTATGGACGATTGGTCCGTTTTGTATTGCCTACTTCTAGTACTTCTGTTTCTATTTCTTTTCTTCTAGTACTTTTTATGAATGAATGAGTTTCTGTGTCCATCTCTGTGGTACTTCTGACTGTACCTCCGATGTACGTACACATCTCTGCACTCAGCTAACTTCCTGTACACCATAGAACGAAGAATTCACCAAAATCATAGCTCGATGCAGAGAACCCAAATAAGAGACCACTGACACGACCCAAGCCCAACGACCCATGAACATGAAAATTTGCCTTGATGATTGTGAATGCAGGTCTGATATCAGCCCTGTCAATTTTCTAAGCACTAGCTTTGATCTGCTAAGTTCTTTCCGAAGATAGCCACCTGCTGATGCCACCGGTTCATCTGTATTTTCGCATATATCTCTGTACGATCGGAACAATGCAGCTTGATTAAAAAGGGGGAGAGCGTCCCATCGCTCTCCCTCGCCGATCCTTATATCTCCCGCCCGCTCTTAGCAGAGAAGTGGCTAGCAGGCATAAGGTAGCCCCTTTGGTAGGAGTAACTTCTCCGGTTTCTGTTTTTCTTTTTGGGTATTTTATGGCGATTGCGGAAGCGGGACCCGGTTGAGGATGGTGCACGCCGCGAAGGAGGGAGCGCGAGGCAGTGAAGATAAGAGACACTAGGTTCGTGCTCCCTCATCAATGAAAAACATGTTGTACTTAGGGCCTTACGCCAGTAGGCATTTACTTCTAGTTGTTCACTTGTCAGTTGATTGCGCATTAGTCAAGAGTTAGCAGGGTTGGCATCCCCTGCGCTCGTGCCTTGAAGGTAGGCGTATAAGAGTGGGACGGTTGGCAGCCGGTGGAGG
>CAJINU010000199.1:0-13140 GCA_905178165.1 Amoebophrya sp. A25
TCATCTCCTTTACTCACTGACAACTTTCAACATCCCTAACTGAGTAGCTCATCTCCTTTACTCACTGACAACTTTCAACATCCCTAACTGAGTAGTTCATCTCCTTTACTACTCACTGACACCAACTTTGAACATCCCTAACTGAGTAGTTCATCCCCTTTACTACTCACTGACACCAACTTCGAACATCCCTAACTGAGTAGTTCATCCCCTTTACTCACCAGCAACAACTTTCAAGTTCAACATCTTACATCTTCATCCTTCTAAGTGAATATGAAATCTGCATCATCCTGCTTGTTCACCCCTTCTTTGTCAATCATCAAAAAACGAAAACAACCCAAACAAGAAGGACTACTATCTACCCGACTCATAGTAGTTACGACCAATACTACCGTCAGTAGTTACTAGCAATTGTACCATGGTGGACCAAAAGAAGACCCTCATAGAGACCATGCATCAGCAAGGCCCTCTAGAAGTTGCATATTCTTCATGGTCCTCTTTTCTCGAGTTTCTTAAGTTGGGTAGAGCAAAAAAAGGGAAAAATAACTCAATCCCTTTTAAGTACCGTCCTCATCCGCGTACTGGTCCTCTATTGATGACCACCTCTAGTTCTAGTACTTAAAAGCTCCAATTACTAGCACTACAAATGTACAACAAGCATGTTAACTGCGGATTTCTATCCAGCAGCGACGTCGATATAGGTAACAACTCAGTCACACAGGCATTATATCTGTCTGTCTGAGTAGATGATGGTAGTTGATGCTTAAACAACTTAGCCTCAACATAACAAACGAACGACAAAAGTGTATAACTTCTATCTGAGGCTAACTTTTCTCTGTGCAGATAGACGCGACTGAAAGTTGTCTTGGTCATCCTCACAACCTACTTCTACTTCTAGCCTAGTCACAGTCTAGCGCAGGGATGTCTTCTTCTAGCCTAGTTGTAGTGCCTCATCTCTTCGACTACGAACCCTGCTTCGACATAGCTAGAAGCACAAATTTTGTGTCTTTAATTATTCAGAACAAACGACGTATCCAGGAAACCACACGACTTATCAAAGAACCTGCTTCAAGATCACAAACGTCCTGTCCAGGAAGCAACGCCCATCATCAAGAAACCTGCTTCAAGATCCGTCGTGGTCACTTTCTCAAGCAGCATAGAAAAGTCATTTGCTCCTTGAATATTCATTCCAAAAAACTCCTCTATCAATATTCGACAATGCGGAGCAACAGACATCGAAGACCTGTAGTTGAAATTCTTAATTGAGATGAAAGAAAGGGGAGATTTGATGTGAGTCCTTGCTCTAATGCTTGTAAAGACGACTATCTATCTTCTATGCTTCTACTTAGCAAGCAATCGAACTATGGAACTAATGGCACTTTTCTAAGATATAAGTCGACATCAAGTAACTTTGTTGTAAAAATACCAGCACAAAGGTACCTCTAAAACCCTTGCTAAAGCTCCAGCTTCCTTTCGCGTTCTTGTTCTTTCATGTATAGATTTTTTAGTGGTGACATTCGTCAGAGTTGCCACATGATCATCTTCATCATACTCGTTGATAGACCAATGAATCGTCAAACCCACTTGAAAATGGAACTCACGAAAGAGTCTGGAAAGACTCTTCAGCGGTCCTGTTGTGGTAGATGAGATGGCGAGGTCATCGCCATTCAGATGAAGTCACAGTCGTTCGCGGTCATTTGATAAACAAAGATGTGCCTATCAAGGATTTGTATTTCGTTCAGATTGATGTCGTTGTTGAAAAAGCTCTAGACGGTTACTACAGTTGTAGACTCAAATCAGTGACTCAGGTGGATTAGTACTTTGAGGAGCATCGGTAGGACCAACGGCAGCAGCACACTCAGGACCGCCTGGCTGTATGCGTGGTTCCATAGCAGCACACTGGTACACTGTGCGACGTAGTAGAGTAACATCGAGCTTGTCCTGTGGTGCCCCCACAGTACTGTAGTGATTTAACACCTTATCGTCAGTGCCATGTGGATGGTGCAACGTCCTTGCTGGCTCCGTCATTCTACACAACCTCCAGAGTAATCCCAGCGTGATGGTTGTGATAAGCCAACAACGTCTGATTCTTGATGGATGACTAGCAACGCTGATCTTCTCGTTCTCCACGATACCAGGAATGCAAATAGTAATATGGTGGTCCGCCACCTTGGAAGTGAAACATCTTGACGCCTCTTGAAGAATACCTGAAGAATCAATCGTACGGCATACATTACAATCAATTAGAAGGAGCTGGTTATTGTTTAGTCTATGATACGAAAACAACATGGGGGAAGGTAGTAAGAAGTAGATTGATAGTATGGTAAATAAAGATCAAGATGTAGTATGTGTAATCTATCAAAAAGATTAAGATATCTTCTTCACATCAATCATTCACAAGAAAATCAAAACTGATTACTAGGTAGTCCTCTAAATGAGGTGCCACTGCCTGGTCCTGGTGCTGTGCCAATCGGTGAAGAAAACCACGCTCAGCCTCATCTTGATATCTTCCACCTGCCGCAGACTCCCAAAGTATCATCTTTGTTCGTTGGCTAAAACCCCTCAAATACTCAGACCAAACAGCAGCCCAAGTCGCGAACTTCGGAAGTTGCTCACCTTGTGTTTGTGGTAAATGCAGAAATGGAATGAAAATTGATGTCATTGTGGTCTCTAGTAAAAATGAACATGTGGTTGTAAGTGTGTAACTTTATACTACAACGAAGTCATTGAGTGTCACGCAAAATGATGATGACCATGTTGATTTGGCACATGTGTAACTAAATCTAAAAGTGTGTAAGTACGTCGCAGTGGCACTTTGAACATAATCCCTATTTCTCCAAAATTGCTATGGTGATGCAATCTTCTCCCACGAAAGTGCTATTGCAACCTCCTCTGTTCGCATACGGAGAAATCTTTCCCGCACTGTTCCGCTCCGCTACTCGAAACAATGCAGTTGCACGGAGGAATCTTTCCCGCACCGTTCCGCTCCGCTACTCGTTAGAGAGTGCTAGGACTCATCTCGGACCTCTCATCTCAACCCCAGTTCCCTTGTGTTCTTCTATGGGGACAAAAGGGCACCAAAGAGATGAAGAGAGAGATGGAAAACAGCTGGCCTTAAACTCGAAACGATGCGGTTACGGAGAAATCTTTCCCACACCGCCCCGCTCCGCTACTCGAAACGATGTGTCTGCGCTCGCTTACACAATGACAATGCCCCACCCCCGCACGAGATCACCCTGAAAAGTCAAAAAAATCAAGCTTTTTGAAGTTTCGGCAAGTAGATACTAAGTGTAATGGACGTCCGTAAGATATACCTAAATACGTTGCGTTCTTGCATGTTCAAACGTGTAAGAACCTAACTTCTGTAAACATTACAAAGTAAGAAATAAGCAACTAAAATTGTAAAAAGAAAGAGTACTATCACGTGCGATGCATAGGGGTCGTAATGATCATGCCCCTCGCCATCATAGTGCGCTTCATCATGCGTCGCGTCGGTCGAAGAGACCTGGTGGTGTGGTTTTTACCATTGATTAGTGCAGAGAGAAAAAGAGTAGAAGCAGACGGATATAATGGTCTCGGGAGAGGTGAGATAGTGAATATTAAAGCTCTCTTTAGCGTATTTTCGGAA
The DNA here is from genome assembly GCA_905178165.1 of Amoebophrya sp. A25. Taxonomy (NCBI): domain Eukaryota; class Dinophyceae; order Syndiniales; family Amoebophryaceae; genus Amoebophrya; species Amoebophrya sp. A25. Next base: position 3,629 of record CAJINU010000199.1, read on the forward strand.
GCAGAGGAAAACGAAAAAAAGATGAATCAATCTACTTAGTACTGTAGCAACCGTAGACTCATTCTTACACCCGTTAGCACACTTGCGTCTTACAAACAAATTATAAAGACCTCATGCCCGGTGGCGCCACTCTCGATGATCTGGTCTCCACTTGGCAGTGTCCGGCGAGCGTTATTCACTTCTGCGGAATTGGAAGAGCGAGAAGCTTCCAGGAATGCGGAGCCCTGTGGCGCCTCCTTCTTTCGTCCCATCTTTGCCGCTCCCTCCGCTGGCTCCGTCTCCGCTGGTGCCGCTTCCTCCGCTGGCTTCTCCTCCGCTGCCTTCTCCTCCGCTGGTGCCGCTTCCTCCGCTGGCTTCTCCTCCGCTGGTTCCGCTTCCCCCGCTGGCGGTGCCGCCTTCCCCTTCGCCGCCTCCTTCGCCTTCTTCGCCTTCTTCGCCGCCTCCTCCTCCTCCTTCGCCTTCTTCGCCGCCTCCGCCGCCTTCGCCTCCTTCGCCGCCGCCGCCTTCGCCGCCTCCGCCTCCTCCTTCGCCTTCTTCGCCGCCGCCTCCGCCTTCGCCGCCTCCGCCTCCTCCTTCGCCTTCTTCGCCGCCGCCTCCGCCGCCGCCTTCGCCTCCTTCGCCGCCTCCTTCGGCGCCTCCTTCGGCGCCTCCTTCGGCGCCTCCTTCGCCTCCTTCGGCGCCTCCTTCGGCGCCTCCTTCGCCTTCTTCGCCGCCGCCTCCGCCTTCGCCGCCTCCGCCTCCTCCTTCGCCTTCTTCGCCGCCGCCTCCGCCTCCNTTGTTGCTTTGTCCTTCCCGACTAGAAATTGTTGCTTTGTCCTTCCCGACTAGATTGTAGTTGTTGTTGCTGTTGTGAGTGTTGTTGTCTCGTCCTTCCCGACTAGAAATTGTTGCTTTGTCCTTCCCGACTAGAAATTGTTGCTTTGTCCTTCCCGACTAGATTGTAGTTGTTGTTGCTGTTGTGAGTGTTGTTGTCTCGTCCTTCCCGACTAGAAATTGTTGCTTTGTCCTTCCCGACTAGAAATTGTTGCTTTGTCCTTCCCGACTAGATTGTAGTTGTTGTTGCTGTTGTGAGTGTTGTTGTCTCGTCCTTCCCGACTAGAAATTGTTGCTTTGTCCTTCCCGACTAGAAATTGTTGCTTTGTCCTTCCCGACTAGATTGTAGTTGTTGTTGCTGTTGTGAGTGTTGTTGTCTCGTCCTTCCCGACTAGAAATTGTTGCTTTGTCCTTCCCGACTAGAAATTGTTGCTTTGTCCTTCCCGACTAGATTGTAGTTGTTGTTGCTGTTGTGAGTGTTGTTGTCTCGTCCTTCCCGACTAGAAATTGTTGCTTTGTCCTTCCCGACTAGAAATTGTTGCTTTGTCCTTCCCGACTAGATTGTAGTTGTTGTTGCTGTTGTGAGTGTTGTTGTCTCGTCCTTCCCGACTAGAAATTGTTGCTTTGTCCTTCCCGACTAGAAATTGTTGCTTTGTCCTTCCCGACTAGATTGTAGTTGTTGTTGCTGTTGTGAGTGTTGTTGTCTCGTCCTTCCCGACTAGAAATTGTTGCTTTGTCCTTCCCGACTAGAAATTGTTGCTTTGTCCTTCCCGACTAGATTGTAGTTGTTGTTGCTGTTGTGAGTGTTGTTGTCTCGTCCTTCCCGACTAGAAATTGTTGCTTTGTCCTTCCCGACTAGAAATTGTTGCTTTGTCCTTCCCGACTAGATTGTAGTTGTTGTTGCTGTTGTGAGTGTTGTTGTCTCGTCCTTCCCGACTAGAAATTGTTGCTTTGTCCTTCCCGACTAGAAATTGTTGCTTTGTCCTTCCCGACTAGATTGTAGTTGTTGTTGCTGTTGTGAGTGTTGTTGTCTCGTCCTTCCCGACTAGAAATTGTTGCTTTGTCCTTCCCGACTAGAAATTGTTGCTTTGTCCTTCCCGACTAGATTGTAGTTGTTGTTGCTGTTGTGAGTGTTGTTGTCTCGTCCTTCCCGACTAGAAATTGTTGCTTTGTCCTTCCCGACTAGAAATTGTTGCTTTGTCCTTCCCGACTAGATTGTAGTTGTTGTTGCTGTTGTGAGTGTTGTTGTCTCGTCCTTCCCGACTAGAAATTGTTGCTTTGTCCTTCCCGACTAGAAATTGTTGCTTTGTCCTTCCCGACTAGATTGTAGTTGTTGTTGCTGTTGTGAGTGTTGTTGTCTCGTCCTTCCCGACTAGAAATTGTTGCTTTGTCCTTCCCGACTAGAAATTGTTGCTTTGTCCTTCCCGACTAGATTGTAGTTGTTGTTGCTGTTGTGAGTGTTGTTGTCTCGTCCTTCCCGACTAGAAATTGTTGCTTTGTCCTTCCCGACTAGAAATTGTTGCTTTGTCCTTCCCGACTAGATTGTAGTTGTTGTTGCTGTTGTGAGTGTTGTTGTCTCGTCCTTCCCGACTAGAAATTGTTGCTTTGTCCTTCCCGACTAGAAATTGTTGCTTTGTCCTTCCCGACTAGATTGTAGTTGTTGTTGCTGTTGTGAGTGTTGTTGTCTCGTCCTTCCCGACTAGAAATTGTTGCTTTGTCCTTCCCGACTAGAAATTGTTGCTTTGTCCTTCCCGACTAGATTGTAGTTGTTGTTGCTGTTGTGAGTGTTGTTGTCTCGTCCTTCCCGACTAGAAATTGTTGCTTTGTCCTTCCCGACTAGAAATTGTTGCTTTGTCCTTCCCGACTAGATTGTAGTTGTTGTTGCTGTTGTGAGTGTTGTTGTCTCGTCCTTCCCGACTAGAAATTGTTGCTTTGTCCTTCCCGACTAGAAATTGTTGCTTTGTCCTTCCCGACTAGATTGTAGTTGTTGTTGCTGTTGTGAGTGTTGTTGTCTCGTCCTTCCCGACTAGAAATTGTTGCTTTGTCCTTCCCGACTAGAAATTGTTGCTTTGTCCTTCCCGACTAGATTGTAGTTGTTGTTGCTGTTGTGAGTGTTGTTGTCTCGTCCTTCCCGACTAGAAATTGTTGCTTTGTCCTTCCCGACTAGAAATTGTTGCTTTGTCCTTCCCGACTAGATTGTAGTTGTTGTTGCTGTTGTGAGTGTTGTTGTCTCGTCCTTCCCGACTAGAAATTGTTGCTTTGTCCTTCCCGACTAGAAATTGTTGCTTTGTCCTTCCCGACTAGATTGTAGTTGTTGTTGCTGTTGTGAGTGTTGTTGTCTCGTCCTTCCCGACTAGAAATTGTTGCTTTGTCCTTCCCGACTAGAAATTGTTGCTTTGTCCTTCCCGACTAGATTGTAGTTGTTGTTGCTGTTGTGAGTGTTGTTGTCTCGTCCTTCCCGACTAGAAATTGTTGCTTTGTCCTTCCCGACTAGAAATTGTTGCTTTGTCCTTCCCGACTAGATTGTAGTTGTTGTTGCTGTTGTGAGTGTTGTTGTCTCGTCCTTCCCGACTAGAAATTGTTGCTTTGTCCTTCCCGACTAGAAATTGTTGCTTTGTCCTTCCCGACTAGATTGTAGTTGTTGTTGCTGTTGTGAGTGTTGTTGTCTCGTCCTTCCCGACTAGAAATTGTTGCTTTGTCCTTCCCGACTAGAAATTGTTGCTTTGTCCTTCCCGACTAGATTGTAGTTGTTGTTGCTGTTGTGAGTGTTGTTGTCTCGTCCTTCCCGACTAGAAATTGTTGCTTTGTCCTTCCCGACTAGAAATTGTTGCTTTGTCCTTCCCGACTAGATTGTAGTTGTTGTTGCTGTTGTGAGTGTTGTTGTCTCGTCCTTCCCGACTAGAAATTGTTGCTTTGTCCTTCCCGACTAGAAATTGTTGCTTTGTCCTTCCCGACTAGATTGTAGTTGTTGTTGCTGTTGTGAGTGTTGTTGTCTCGTCCTTCCCGACTAGAAATTGTTGCTTTGTCCTTCCCGACTAGAAATTGTTGCTTTGTCCTTCCCGACTAGATTGTAGTTGTTGTTGCTGTTGTGAGTGTTGTTGTCTCGTCCTTCCCGACTAGAAATTGTTGCTTTGTCCTTCCCGACTAGAAATTGTTGCTTTGTCCTTCCCGACTAGATTGTAGTTGTTGTTGCTGTTGTGAGTGTTGTTGTCTCGTCCTTCCCGACTAGAAATTGTTGCTTTGTCCTTCCCGACTAGAAATTGTTGCTTTGTCCTTCCCGACTAGATTGTAGTTGTTGTTGCTGTTGTGAGTGTTGTTGTCTCGTCCTTCCCGACTAGAAATTGTTGCTTTGTCCTTCCCGACTAGAAATTGTTGCTTTGTCCTTCCCGACTAGATTGTAGTTGTTGTTGCTGTTGTGAGTGTTGTTGTCTCGTCCTTCCCGACTAGAAATTGTTGCTTTGTCCTTCCCGACTAGAAATTGTTGCTTTGTCCTTCCCGACTAGATTGTAGTTGTTGTTGCTGTTGTGAGTGTTGTTGTCTCGTCCTTCCCGACTAGAAATTGTTGCTTTGTCCTTCCCGACTAGAAATTGTTGCTTTGTCCTTCCCGACTAGATTGTAGTTGTTGTTGCTGTTGTGAGTGTTGTTGTCTCGTCCTTCCCGACTAGAAATTGTTGCTTTGTCCTTCCCGACTAGAAATTGTTGCTTTGTCCTTCCCGACTAGATTGTAGTTGTTGTTGCTGTTGTGAGTGTTGTTGTCTCGTCCTTCCCGACTAGAAATTGTTGCTTTGTCCTTCCCGACTAGAAATTGTTGCTTTGTCCTTCCCGACTAGATTGTAGTTGTTGTTGCTGTTGTGAGTGTTGTTGTCTCGTCCTTCCCGACTAGAAATTGTTGCTTTGTCCTTCCCGACTAGAAATTGTTGCTTTGTCCTTCCCGACTAGATTGTAGTTGTTGTTGCTGTTGTGAGTGTTGTTGTCTCGTCCTTCCCGACTAGAAATTGTTGCTTTGTCCTTCCCGACTAGAAATTGTTGCTTTGTCCTTCCCGACTAGATTGTAGTTGTTGTTGCTGTTGTGAGTGTTGTTGTCTCGTCCTTCCCGACTAGAAATTGTTGCTTTGTCCTTCCCGACTAGAAATTGTTGCTTTGTCCTTCCCGACTAGATTGTAGTTGTTGTTGCTGTTGTGAGTGTTGTTGTCTCGTCCTTCCCGACTAGAAATTGTTGCTTTGTCCTTCCCGACTAGAAATTGTTGCTTTGTCCTTCCCGACTAGATTGTAGTTGTTGTTGCTGTTGTGAGTGTTGTTGTCTCGTCCTTCCCGACTAGAAATTGTTGCTTTGTCCTTCCCGACTAGAAATTGTTGCTTTGTCCTTCCCGACTAGATTGTAGTTGTTGTTGCTGTTGTGAGTGTTGTTGTCTCGTCCTTCCCGACTAGAAATTGTTGCTTTGTCCTTCCCGACTAGAAATTGTTGCTTTGTCCTTCCCGACTAGATTGTAGTTGTTGTTGCTGTTGTGAGTGTTGTTGTCTCGTCCTTCCCGACTAGAAATTGTTGCTTTGTCCTTCCCGACTAGAAATTGTTGCTTTGTCCTTCCCGACTAGATTGTAGTTGTTGTTGCTGTTGTGAGTGTTGTTGTCTCGTCCTTCCCGACTAGAAATTGTTGCTTTGTCCTTCCCGACTAGAAATTGTTGCTTTGTCCTTCCCGACTAGATTGTAGTTGTTGTTGCTGTTGTGAGTGTTGTTGTCTCGTCCTTCCCGACTAGAAATTGTTGCTTTGTCCTTCCCGACTAGAAATTGTTGCTTTGTCCTTCCCGACTAGATTGTAGTTGTTGTTGCTGTTGTGAGTGTTGTTGTCTCGTCCTTCCCGACTAGAAATTGTTGCTTTGTCCTTCCCGACTAGAAATTGTTGCTTTGTCCTTCCCGACTAGATTGTAGTTGTTGTTGCTGTTGTGAGTGTTGTTGTCTCGTCCTTCCCGACTAGAAATTGTTGCTTTGTCCTTCCCGACTAGAAATTGTTGCTTTGTCCTTCCCGACTAGATTGTAGTTGTTGTTGCTGTTGTGAGTGTTGTTGTCTCGTCCTTCCCGACTAGAAATTGTTGCTTTGTCCTTCCCGACTAGAAATTGTTGCTTTGTCCTTCCCGACTAGATTGTAGTTGTTGTTGCTGTTGTGAGTGTTGTTGTCTCGTCCTTCCCGACTAGAAATTGTTGCTTTGTCCTTCCCGACTAGAAATTGTTGCTTTGTCCTTCCCGACTAGATTGTAGTTGTTGTTGCTGTTGTGAGTGTTGTTGTCTCGTCCTTCCCGACTAGAAATTGTTGCTTTGTCCTTCCCGACTAGAAATTGTTGCTTTGTCCTTCCCGACTAGATTGTAGTTGTTGTTGCTGTTGTGAGTGTTGTTGTCTCGTCCTTCCCGACTAGAAATTGTTGCTTTGTCCTTCCCGACTAGAAATTGTTGCTTTGTCCTTCCCGACTAGATTGTAGTTGTTGTTGCTGTTGTGAGTGTTGTTGTCTCGTCCTTCCCGACTAGAAATTGTTGCTTTGTCCTTCCCGACTAGAAATTGTTGCTTTGTCCTTCCCGACTAGATTGTAGTTGTTGTTGCTGTTGTGAGTGTTGTTGTCTCGTCCTTCCCGACTAGAAATTGTTGCTTTGTCCTTCCCGACTAGAAATTGTTGCTTTGTCCTTCCCGACTAGATTGTAGTTGTTGTTGCTGTTGTGAGTGTTGTTGTCTCGTCCTTCCCGACTAGAAATTGTTGCTTTGTCCTTCCCGACTAGAAATTGTTGCTTTGTCCTTCCCGACTAGATTGTAGTTGTTGTTGCTGTTGTGAGTGTTGTTGTCTCGTCCTTCCCGACTAGAAATTGTTGCTTTGTCCTTCCCGACTAGAAATTGTTGCTTTGTCCTTCCCGACTAGATTGTAGTTGTTGTTGCTGTTGTGAATGTTGTTGTCTCGTCCTTCCCGACTAAAAGCGTTGCATTTTTTTCGATTGTTTTGGAGAAAAGACTTCGTGGTGAGTTTAATAAGGAGTTCCTTCCTAGAAAAACTCTCTACTTTTCCTTTTTTCCTATAATTTATGAGAGGAGGAGAAGTATTATGTGGGATTATTACATCAGTATTAAGTGAAGTGATAAAGAATTCTAGTGGTGTCATGTCGATAATTATGCTCGTGCTTGAATCGCCTTGTTCCTATCATCAGATACAAGCTACGTAAAGGAGGGGCGTCGTCTAGGAGATGAGGACTGAGGGCAGAGGAGTTGGAGGTTGATGTTTCAAGGTGGGAGATGCGCCGACTCTCTCTCATTGTGGTCGCAATCCATGAGTCCTTTCTGAGCAACGTTTCTTTTTCCGAGGCAGCAACTTTTGTGTTCACAGACCGATTCTCTTTTTTCCCGCCACAGTGACGACAGGACCGAGAGAACAACTCTTGAATGATCCGACAAAGGCATTACTTCAGCTCACAGACACTATGCAGAGCATAGCCACTCTCGTTCTGAACAACTTCAAGAACTCGCAGCAGGACAAATATCAGAGGGCTCCATATGAAAACCCTTATGTAGGTACATGAACATGATCAACATCTATTGCTGCTTTCGAACTATTAAGTCGTGACGGTTCATGGTATCGATACCCGCGGGAGGGAGGAGATATATTGCGTTTTTGAGGGGGGGGCTACATGAAACATTATTGATACATGACGGAGGTACTGGTTGTAATTCTGAGAGGAGCTGCATTGGCAAGAGGGAAGGAAGGGTTGCATCTTGATCTTCAAAAGCAGGAAGATGAATACTAGGTATGGTAAATAATCTTTCGTGAGAATAGCAATTATAGGTGTGAAAGCATGAATCAATAAACTAGAGTCTGAGTGTGCAGAGCTGCAAGAAGGACAAATCATTAAGACCAGCATTGTTGAGAATGCAGACATATTACAACTATATCTTGCTCTTCCTCATCCACAGCAACAGACTTCTGTCTTTGTCCTTCATATTTTCGACGTTTTTTTATCGGGTAAGTATACCAGGCACAATAAGAGCCTCCTATTCATTGCTACTAGTACTAAGCAAATGAAAGCACGAGCGTGGTCGTCACATTGTTACTAGGTTCTCTGAAGAGTAAATGTAATAGCAAGGTGTGTGGTCTGTTTGTTTTTCTATTTGCTAGATCATCAGATGTAATTTCTTTCGTTTGTAAGAGTTGTCATTCTCGGGAAGATAAGTAGCAGAAACACTCGTCCACGAGTAGAAGACCCCTCTTTCCGTCCTAATTTCGGTGACGAAGCAACTCCTCGTTTTCACTGTTCCTATCGATCCTGTGAAGAGAGAGAGAGCGAAGGATGCGAAACAGACGTACTAGGAATGTTGGAGAGAACAAATCTTCCTCACACCGCTCCGATGAAACGATGCTATCGCCTGACGAGTCACAGCAACATACTCGATGATAGGGGAAGCCATCGCCCAACCCACTTAGAAATGGAATTCCCCAAAGGGTCTTGCTCAGCGAAAACGCCTAGGAAGAAATTGCGAAATTCGAGGGTCAACGGTTTCGGTTTTTGAGAGATTCTTCATAGGATCATTTGACGTGAATCCTGTTCGTCAAGATGTCGTTGTCGTAATATATAACGATGTTACAAAACTACTAGTCCTAAACCTTTCTTGGAAACTCAATCACTAGTTGGAAAGAGCGAGTAGCTAGGAAAAGCAGTACTTTCAGGAGCACTGGCACTAAGGAAGAAATTGTGAAATTCACTGTCCAACTTTCGCACAGTGTACTCGCACACGAGGATATGAAATTCACTTACAAACATCCTAGCCTCGGGTGCGAGTACACTGTGCGAAAATAGCACCTTGTCTGTCCTGTGGCGCAACGCCCTTGCTGACTCTGGAATTCGTGTCTCCAAGACTGCCTGAAGAACAGGTCGAGAGATATTTCTCGTACATGGAGGAGGACGAGGAGGAGGTAGGTTAGGTTTTGGATGCCTGGCCTGTGAAAACTCCACAGCATGGCACCTATACGAAATCGCAGTAAGATTATCAGTCAACTTGTAGGAGGTGATAGCCTTCCGGTAGTAATCGATTCAATATGAAATGAAATAAAATCCATCATAATTACTGGTCCTAGTTGTAGATAATATATAAGCTTCGAAGCGGAGAGAACAGTGCTAGAATGAAGATAAACAACTCCTAGTCGTACGTAATAAAGTACCGCCTGTGTCGTTCGTATGCTGAAGAAAAGCACGCTCAGACCCATCTTCATAGACCTCTTGGATGGCGCTGATGATACTCCGCAATCCAATCCAAGTACTCGCCCTCTTTATATCGCTTATTCAGTCGGTCTTCATGCAAAAGACTCATAAAAGTGCCTCTTGTTCGTATAATCGCCTACAAAGTCGACCTTCATGCGAAAGACCGAACAGCAACCCATCTCGCAAACTTCGGAGACTGTTAACGACAGACCTGCATGAAAAAAATTATAGACAAAGTCATGCTGGTCAAGCTACAAGTAGGTAAGTGCGCAAGAAAAGTTTGTGTTGAAGATGACCACCTTGACTTCGAGATATTTAGAGTTACTCCCACCTTATCAAACTGCTGTAGCAAGTTCCTCCGTTCGCATACGGAGAACTCTTTCCCACACTGTTCCGCTCCGCAACTCGAAACGATGCAATTGCACGGAGAAACCCTTCCCACACCGTTCCGCTCCGCTACTCGAAACTGTGT
>CAJINU010000202.1:0-12887 GCA_905178165.1 Amoebophrya sp. A25
CAGACTGTTCTCGTAGAATTCACAGTATGACAGGTTTATCCATCACGCGTTGTCAAGGGAAGTACTCGTGGTCTACCTGTTGAACACTACATCATCATCAAGTAAGAACCGACGTTGCACTCGTTGATTTATTCCAGTCTATCATGCTCTTGGCGTAAGGAGAAATGAGGAATACTTAGCTCTTAGCTACGGTTTCAATGAACATTGACACACCCCCTGCACCAATGCAATATTTGTTTTTTTTTTTCCATTAGTTATGTTTTCCATTATGTCTCGTAGACATTCGTTATTCCGAAGCTTTTCAGTTTATTTCCCAAAAGCCTGTGGATGCCGCACGTTGTATGATGTCTTCTCGGCGTTTCTCCAGCTCCAGACACACCACTTGTTGGCTTGAGAGTCGAAATGCCAAAACTCTTCGGATTGGCTTGAGCCTAGTGCAGGTCCACTAGCATTGCTCTCATCATTCCTGAGATGGTGGCTCGAGGTTGTTACCCGTGGGTGACTGTACCTCTCAGGATGTATGTACTCTGCCCCAAAACCTTTTCCGTAATGATTTTCCAAGGAGCTTGTTCCTCCTGCGAGCATCACTGGAAAAGATGAATTGTTACTCAAAGATGGCAAGAATCCCAAGTGAGATTGTCCGGACGGTAACAGAGTTGGAGGTGGAGGTCCAAACGTCCCAAAGCTAAGAGAAGAGCTCGAAGTACTCGCGTTCTCAGTAGGAAGGTGGCCTGTCGTGGTACTTGTCCCATCGCCTGAGTTCTTACTTGTGGTCTTACTATCAGATGATCGGCTGGTGTGAGGTTCTTTTCCGGAATCAAGAATCTGTTCAACCATCCCATTTCCTTTACCTTCTCCCAATGGTATCATTCCACTACTTTGGCTGTTTGAAGATGAAGAGCCAGTCCCTGATAACATGGGACCATCTTCCATTCCTCCCTTGTTTCCGTAGCTCGTAGCTAGTGGTGGATACTCTTCGGAAGGGTAGTGGCTTATTCCCTTCGAAGAGTTTCTGGAGTTGTAAGCAGGTTCTCCCTTTTTACCTCGTTCTCCTCGTAGGTTATCTTGTCCTTTATGGTCCTTTTTACCGCGCTTGCCAGGTGTCACGGATTCATCATGAGATCCTTTAGATTCCCAGCTTCCCGCGACGTTTCGACGGAAGTTACTCGACGAACTTCCCTTTTCTTCATATTTGAAGTAGGGATTGCGACTTGCATTCGGATGATGAATTTGTTTCTCATACCGACTTCGCATCCGCTCGTAATAGAAGTCATCCAACATCTGTTGGAAGAAAGGACATTCGATGGCCTTGGCCTTTCCAATGGTTCCACTGCCTCCAAAGTACTGTTCCACGTAGAACATTATCGCTCCGGCACTACGACCGTAATCTTGTCCATTTTCAAACTCTCTCTTTGCGATGTGGTCATACTTTGGCCTCGTAGGATCGTCGGGGATGGAGTTCGTGGTGAAGTGACGATCTTGTTCCAATAGATGGCACACTCGTAGTGTTCCGCTGAAAAACTCATCATGATCTCGCAGTGAATCACAATTTCCAAGGTACATGATCATGATCCGTGGATCCATCAGGAATTGCCCGATTTGCAATGCGTTGGCATAGGGATTTTGTACCATGTATTCTCGAATTCTTTCCACGCACTTCTCTGGATCGTGCCGCGAGTTGTGCACAAGGATCCGACTGTTCGTCTTCATGGCGATGAAGTCCCAGATGCTTTGACGACAATGGCATAGATGTGGAGTAGGTTGTACTTTGAGCTCCAAGTCCCAGAAGATGTCATCTGGGATGTTTTCTGCACTGATGCTTCGGCTGTCGACGCCTTTGTTGTTACTATTCAACAGATGTGGACGACGATTTATAGCACGCCAACTCACTAACCTTCCTTCCCGGATCCGCCGAGCGTTAGTCATTCCGCCTGTTCCAGGGGTCATCCAGTCAGGAAAACTTCGACGCTCCCTTTCATCCTTGTATTTACATCCTGTGATGCATGGCACAAAACCAGTTTCATTGCTCGTAGCACTGGAAGTGAGGGTATCGGTCCTATCGCAGATGGAGCTACTCTGTTCTATGTTGTCTTTACTTGTACTTTTCTTCCTCTTCGACCGATTTACCGTGGTAAAACCTTCTTCATGTACAGGTTGATGATTCGTTGCACTGTTATAGTCCGCGCCAGCGCTCCCGCTTGGGGAATCATCATCGCTTTCCTTCGCAGCACTGCTTCTTTTGGAACTTGGTCTATTGCTTGTGCCTCGTAGGTCACGATCCCGACCACGTCTCTGGAGCACGTTGTTTCCTTCGGTAGAAACATGTTTTGAGCCATGGCTCTCTTCAATGATCGCAACGCCATCACCTGTTTGGGGAGGTAAGAAAGAGAAGTTTAGCTTTCTTCGAACCTTTTTGAAGGTAGGAGATTTAAATATCGTCCTTTGTAGGTAAGGAGGACAGTTTCTTACATTAGACGACCAATCAGGAGATAATCTGTTTGTTCCAGAACATGACATAACAGGTTTACAGACGTTTTGTTTTCCTTCTGTTTTAGAGAAGGTTTCAAACCTGATTTCCTGTCCTGGGGTATAAGTTATGCAACATCGACGATTATAGGGTAATTCACTCCATGGAGAGAGTTCCTTGATTCGGGGTGATCGGATCACCCGGCGTAAAAAGATACCTTGGTTCGCAGAATTACTGGACATCGTGACATTGCTCGTGGCAGGGCTTGATGACAGGAATTCTTCATCTGCCCAGGAGACATGTCCTCCTGATGCTGCATCTCCGCTACTTTTCTTGGAAGTAGTCTTCTTCTTCTCAGCTGCCGGGGAGGCAACGTGGGGACGTCGGGGTGAAGCTCTCTCCTCGTGTTCCTTCTTTCGCTTTCGGGAGCGATTCATTCGCTTCCGTTTCGCAGCAACTGAAGGCATCTTTCGTAACAGAAGCTGTTTTAGAAAAATCTTCTTCCTTTGAATATCACGGCGGCTTCTCATGTATTTCACCTAGATGAAAGTTCTCAAAGCGTACACCATAGAAGTATAAGAGTCCTGGTATGAGGTGATCAGATGTTCAATCATGGTTCATGACGTATTATCTTCGATGAATCTCCAACTACATATCATCACTTCTTTACCCAGCTTCGATAGTTCCGTGTCCGTGGAATTTCACCTTTTTTATTACATCACCCTTTGGTCTTTCTTACATATGTATATTCTTGTTCCCGATTACATGATCGTTGGTAGCAAGAGAACACTCATGATGTCTTGTACATTATCTGTACATGACAATTCTGTAAATTGTAGAATATGTATTCTGGCTCGTAGCACTTTACCTACGACTCATAGTCATCATGGTTCTCTTGAATTTTTGTTTCCAGCAAATGATGACGCTCTTAGCAGTGCCCCTTTTTTACGACTAGACCTTAGTCACGGATCACTATTCCATCTTCCGCTTCAGTGTCGGAAGTATGGTCAAGTCGGTCTTTCATCAGATCAACCATGCGCCGGACCTCCTCTTTTGATTCAGCAGCAGCTGCCACTGCCACTTTTCGAGCAGTCTTCTCGTTCTGGAGATCCTCTCGCTGCTTACCCAAAACACTCTCCATCAAACTTTGACTCTCGCGGAGATCATGTTGAAGCTTCCCTTTCATTTCTGCATGCAAACTATTCATTTGTTGCACCACAGCATTTTGTAAGTTCTCCTGGAGGATGGCGTACATTGTTCGCATCTCGGTTTGAACTGCTTCAAGCACTGCATTTGTTACTTGTTGCGTGTTACTGCTCGTAGCTTGTCCTCTACTAGATGTTGTAGCAGATGAACTGGGTTCTTTCCCGGTAGTACGGCGTCCTGTCAGGGCTAGAGGTTCTTCCTTAGAAGGCCAACCGATCCGTTGGTTGATGAGATGGATATCCTCGAAAAGCAAATGAATATCCACAAACTTCTTGCATTCCTTGGACATGATGTTGGCAATCACGCCGTCCTCTGCCTTTTTTGGAGAAGACGGATTAGAAGTGCTCTTGGCACTATTCTTCTTGCTGCTACTTGTACTTGTTCTTTTGGTCCCTTGGGCTGCTCTCAATTCCATGAGTCCGGTGCACATCTGCGCTGCAAAACGTTTCACCTCAATCCGAATTGAGTCATTGTACGAGTTACCCCACCAGCGTAAATTCTCACGTTCTCGACCCAGATAAACGCGCTCCCGTTGCTTGGTGTTGTCATCTCTTTCTGCGATCACAAACTCCACCTTTTCGTGTAGATGTTCTCGGAGCTCCCTGAGCTCCTGGAAGTTCGAGAATTGGATTGTGACTACTCGGAATTCTTCTAGCTCATAGCTGCATCCCTTGGCACGAATCCGCAAACTTCCATGTTTAGCTGAGGAGGCTGGGACCATCCATTCGTCTTCCTCATGGATATGACTGGGAATTCGGGGGGTGCTCCCCTCCGTGTTCCCCGCCGGGGCAGTCATTTTCTTTCTTTTCCTTAAAACAAAGGTATGGGGAATCACTTCTGGAAGTAATACTTACTTCTTGAGCAACGTATGAAATAATGCTTATAACGTCATGTGGGTCATGATATTATATTCATTACTTATTTAGTTTTGGTTTTCTTGAGAAAAAAGGTTATTACCCCTTTCCAAGCTCTGTGACTATCGATAGTAGCATGCTTATCGGTTTTCCAATTGTCTTTAATTACATACTTAGTCTGTTGAGGATCATCACAGAAGTAATAACATATCTTTCTATGTCGATTCAGAGTTTTTGGATCAGGACCATATCTCCAAGAGCATGGAGTTATACGTAGGCATGTTGGGTGATTTACCTCAAGAGTCCAACATCCTTTTGTCTCCCAATACTTCCAGTTGTTAGCCAACTTGGCATTATTCTTGTCTCCTGGACCGGCTTCCTCATTCAAGTTCGTATCTTGTGACATATAGATTTTCTCCGTGGAGATGATATTCCTGATATGAGAATTTTCAAATTTTGATTGCTTAGGGGAGTATGGGTTCGACATGTTTGATCCGTAGATATTTTCATTGTAATGCCATACATTCTTATTCCTCTCACTGTCCGTGGACGGTAACTTCCCACTTGATTCCTCGTCGCTCTGTTTCCTGTATTCGTGGCTCCAAGTTCCGATCACTTCTTCTTTCGTTGTTCCGCTACCGGTGAGCTGTCGCTCGAATCCGACGAAAGAGACATGGCCCGAAGTGCTGCCTGAGTGAGAGTGAGCATGATGGATTTTTGAAAGTACACGTTGGTTTGCCATATCACGATCTCGCATACTATAATGTATAGCATCTGCTCGCCCAGGTATGCTGGACACAACTAAGCTTCCCTGAACATTTTGTTCAAAAATACCTACCTGATTTTTGTGTTTGCTAGTGTAGCACTTCTTACTACGACTGATTTTTTTTAGACGCGTGGTCTTGTTTCGTCTACATCCTCGGAGAATTCCATTGCAACACAGCTGATACAAAAGATTATTTTCAGAAAAAGTGAAGGCCTTTGTTAGAGCATCAGCAAGTTGATGCTCTGTATTAATGTGTCTGAATTCATCCTGGTAATCTTGTTCCAGCCACTGCTTAATTCTCTCATTTGCTAAGGCCAGGCTTTTCTCCTTCGGGCAGGAAATTTTTGTCATCGATCCAATTA
Organism: Amoebophrya sp. A25; assembly: GCA_905178165.1. Taxonomy (NCBI): domain Eukaryota; class Dinophyceae; order Syndiniales; family Amoebophryaceae; genus Amoebophrya; species Amoebophrya sp. A25. Next base: position 5,656 of record CAJINU010000202.1, read on the forward strand.
AGGATTGACAATCAGTATAAACCTTGATTGGAAGAATTTCCCCGCTAGCCTCATACCACAGGAACCTCATGAGCTCAACTGAATCAACTGCTTCTACTATGGAAAGTGTCTCGCCGGCCTTCGTACTATGTACTACCCGGTGTAGATTATGTGCTTTCCAGCTTAGAAGGGATGCCGTAGCATCATCAGGACACTCGGCATTGAGTTCCTTTCCTGATGCTAGAGCGAGTACGCGCCCCACGGGGGTTTTTCCACTCCTACCAGTGGCAAAAGACGCGTCCCCATAAACTGCTAAAAAGGGGTCATCTTGCTTGCTCATTTTGATCCTCATAGGGAGATGTTTCATTTTTCGACAAACTTTGTTAAGTTCTCGAAGATGCCCATAGGTTGGAGAACTTGCAAAACTTGAGCATCGGTGTACCTCATGACATCCTAGTGGGTGTCCATGTGATGCCACGTAGGCAATTACACCTAGAAGCGACCTATACTCGCTATGCAGAACCTTATTCAGGGGAACATCATCCCCAAACTCGCTTCCATCAAAGTCAGAGGGTATTTTGACTGGCTTACATTTTTCCAAATGACCAGAGAAATCGATCACCAGGGTCTCGCGATTTTCTGGAATCATCCTGCCTCCAAGGTACTTAAACTCGCCGGTTTTAAATTCAGATATTCCCCAGCTCGTGGCTAAATCACCTATTACGGTATTCAGGAAATATTCATTCCCGTAGGCAAGACCATCATCGACATGTAATGCTATAAACCCGATCAATTCTCTATTTTTTACCATTTCTTTATCAAGATACTCCATCATATCGTGATGGCGGGTGCCTTCTGCACTCGCAGTACGCCGTTGGATCAGATCGGCCAATTCCTGTCGAGGTCCATTTTTATCCTCACTCATTCCTGTCTTTTCTTTGAAATAGAGAAAAATAGACGGATCCGCAGAGGATACTTGAAATCCTCTTTTTTCCAAGTCAGATCTAAATTGAAGATAAAATGCCCGAGGCGCGTCGGCCAGTCCGTAGACTGATGATTTGCATCGGCACACCAAATCAGGTCGATCGACGATGTTCAGCATGCGTCTCAAGTTCAGAGGAGGATCAAACTCTACTCCCCCTTGATCTATTCGTCCTCGTAGGAATGCGGTTGGGACGTCAAAGACCTTGTAATCCCACGACTTCTGGAGTCCAAGCTGAATCATTAGCCGCAAACTGGCCAACATAACAGTTGGACTATCAGTCAGAAGTCCACTCCGTAGACGTTGATCAGCAAAACCTTGTAAAATCGCACGCACTTTTCTTTTTGTGATCTCGTGAGGATCACTAGGATTTTCGTACTTATAGGTACGCACAAGCCTTGGCTTGACAAGATTTTTGGCCTGCGATCTAGGTATTACTTCAATACTGTCATTGTCCAAAAAACTCTTCCACTCCTTTTCTTCGGCTTGCCGAAATCCAGGATCGACCGGGTCACTGTTCACTTGCTCATTGGTGAGTTCCTTTTGAACAAGAAAGATAGTATGAAAGCCCAGTAGCCGACTTTCTTCTTTAATGGTATTGAACTCTCCACTTTTCTCTAAAGCATCTGCTTGATCCTGATTTATAATTCGATATACAACAGGCACATGAGGGCTTACTTCTTCGAGTGCTTCCTCAAGTGCACTACACTCAATATCGTCGTAGCCTGTCACGTCAGATTTCACGTTAAAACAGTGATATACCTCTAGGTTTTCGTTGATTAATCGAATACCCGAAGTATCTCCAAGAAATCGGTCATCCCGATGAATACATATTCCATACTTACCCGTAGGAATTCCTGAACATTCTAGTTTGTCGGTGATAATTCCAGAATGTGGATTCACAATCAGACTTCCGAGCACAAGGTTAGGGTCAGGCTGATCCTGGTGTCCTTGCCCAACCCAGATCCGCCACCGATGTGAAGCGCACCATAGTTCAACATTGTCCAGTCGAATGTTATTAAATACCTCACCTACTTCATAGTCTTCAAGTACGTGATTTATTCGACTTCTTTTGGTAGTTTTCTCGTCCTTCTCGTCGTCTTCCATGGAGGAGAGGGAGTTTTCTACTCTAGATCTCTTGGATCGATAGTTCTTGTGCTCTGTCGATGAATCTCCTCGGGGAAGAAACATTCTTGATGATTTAGATGAGCTTGAAGCTGCCTCACCCCCTGCAGGTCTTGCCTGCCTATCATCATCAAATTCTGTTTCATCCTTAAATGACTCGATGCCTCGGCCATGCTCTTGTTGTTCAGGATGATTGTGTGAGAAGGAGACTTCTTTGTTACTAATAACCTCTACTTCGTTCTCACGAGACCAAATTGTATTCATTTCGGTCGGTACGTGGCATCCACAACCTCGTAGGTCACTACATCTTGTTCCGGAAGGAAACAAGCTCTGCAGTTCAAATTGTTCCCCAAGCCTTACAGTTCGACTTTTTCTACAGTCCTTGTCTTTGCATATAATCGCTCCACATTCTAACTTTCCATCAAGCCCTCGACTTTTATCACGTCCTAGAGTTATCACAAATGTGCAGTCCATTTCCTGGAGAGCACTCTTAATATCCATATGTCTTCCCCGTACCTCAGGCAGAAAATCAATGATTTTGAACTTACCGCTTCGGAGAAGAACAACAACTTTCTGCGCACATCCCCGGTCGAGTAGAGCAAATTTATTACTGTGAGTACCCGGACAAATACGCATACTATTGTAACGTCCGTGGAGATGCTCCTCGCCAAACTTCTGAAGTAATTTAAAGAGTTCGATATTTCGTCCGGGACGTCGATATACTCGACGACCGTTTAAGCTCGTAGCACACGGTCCTAACTCAATACTAAATTGTTCAGCCTTGGCGTACTGAAACGCCCGTTCACATCCCTTTAAAATGCCAGAGATTGAACTATCAAAGTCATATTCAGGACTTTTAAGAATGGCATGCGTCCTTCCCATGGGAGTTGTCAGCACATTCGCCGACACGCTAGCACCCCCTGTAGGTGGAAAAACGGTCAGTGACTTACTGCTCGAGGCGGAAGTATCTAGTTTCTTCTCCGGGCTCTGAGTGTTGTCATTGTGATCTTCCAGTTCCTCTGGGATGGTATTTGGAATAATTCCATCTTCAGTCCAATGGCGGACCCAGTTACTCTTCAAGCTCGTAGCTTTGGCATCACCTTGGAACTGTATACATTGAAACTTATCTCCGTCATGATCAACGAAGTATCCTTCACGACCCCATTTTTGTGTCTTAGGATCCCATACTCGGACCCTCTCCCCAGGCTTATAAGACCTGTTTCCTCGTGGGACGTAATTCTTATACGCACGGGCAATGACATCGGTTGACCTGACTTGTTGAACTGCAAGTTTCGCCAAGGTACGGATTAATTCTTGCTCTTGGCATATTTCACCTCCAGGTCCCCGTAGGGTAAGGTCCAATAGGTCACTCGGTATCCAGTCCCGTGGGACGCGCCCCAGCCTTCTGTCAGCAGGGGTTTCCCCAGTCTGAGACAGGGGGAGTGTTTCCACAATGCGGCTAACCTCCATTCCTAACATGTACAAATCAGGAAGTTTTTCAAAATGATCAAAGTATGTCTCGGCAGTAATTTCCAAGAGTTTCTTGATCCACGCTCCTCTTCGTTCTACAAAATTCACAGCCTCTGGGGTGCTTGCTGGTGCAAAGGATGGTCTTCCACCATGGGTGTGCTCCCAGTCCTTGTCGTCCCAATAGAACGAGCTACATGACATAAGGGCTTCTAATTCCTTCTGGGCGTCCTTGCTAGTGAAATTAGAGCCGGCATCAAATTCCCACATCGTTGGGTATCCTCGCCAATAATGACCTTGGTCATAGCATTGTCGTAAGAAACATTTGTCATCCATTCGTTGTAAGTATCTCACGAATGAATCCCCTGCATACAGATCAACACTATGGTAGAACGGGACCTTTTTCCCGCAGATGTTGGGGAACACAACATCGCTTTTCCAAAACACGTTCTTATCATCTACATAATTAGAGACACCGGCGGGGTGTACACGTGGTTTTTGTTTGAATTTGTTGCACAAAGTGCAACTATGACAAACTTGGTCGTATGTCTTTATCAAATCAGCTGGGGCACCTGCATGCCGTAGCATCAGAGTGATCTTTTCTTTATTGTGTCCCAGAGCTTTGTGAATTTTTTCGCAAAATTTCTTGTAGTTTTCGACTGGTAAATTAAAAGTAGCTGGCTTGTAGCGGGCATTAATTATATCAGCGATGCTCTTTTTAATGTTTCCATCACTTTCCTCGTATTCAGAAAGCATTCCAATGAAATGAGGCTTGCTACTCCGTGGAGTGTCAGATATACCGTCTGGAAGAAGCTGAATTGTGAAGGTGTTTGCGGAAGGACTCAAAATCCTTACACTCCTTGCATTTCCTCTTTTCCGGACCCACATTTTCCTTCTACTAAAATCGATGACGCTCTCCATCGTTTTTAAGGCTGGCAGTCCTAGTAATAAAGGAGTGTCCCCGTCGATAATTTCAACATTAATAGTAAGTTCGAAGCTTGGATTTCTGATTGGAAGATGAATCATCCCTTTGCTTAGTCCAATATTACCATCTGCATACCTTAGTTTGCGTTTCGATGGTAAAATGACGGGAATGGGAATATTTTGTCCTTTAAGAGCATGAAGCAGCTGACCTAGTCTCTTAATTCCTATCACGTTCAGGCACGCTCCACAATCCAAAATCCCGTGGTTAAAAGGGATTTCTCCCTTAGATTTCCCAACAGGACATACTTGCCAGGCATTTTCGTTCCAATTCACAAGAGTCTCTTCTTCACCACACGGTCCTGCATATACTACGTTGATTTGGCTCGTGGCCGGGAGAGAAGATGACTCAGTGGCATCAAATATTCCTGGTCCTCCGTGAAAAACTCTTTTGAGTTCACGGAGTTTATTTCGGTCTCTTTGTGAGAGCTCAGCACAGTCATAATATTCCAAGTCAAGAGGGTGCCATAGACAGGGATCTTCCCAGCAGTCGTGATATGAAATCTCAATTAGTTCATCCTCAGACAGACATTCATAGTAGGACTCTATTTCAGAGAATAGTTCAAAGCAAGGGGAAAATGCCATAGTTTCATCGTCCCCCGAACTCGTCACTGACACATGCGTGGCGTTCTGGGTTTTCCCTGGCTCGTGGCCAGATCCAGTAGTCTCACTATTTCTGGTTATCGTGTTCGTAGGAGGTAAGGAAGAAGATGAGCTACTAGTAGTTCCAATCGTGATTCCGAACTGCTCGCACGCTACTGCACGGATACCTTGGAACTCGTCTTTGTTGCTGTTAGGGCACTCCCGTGCTCGATGTCCACCTTTCCCGCATATCCAGCAGTTTCCTTTGAAGAGTCCTCCTTTTTCCACCGACCGGATCCCTCTTGGAGCGTTGTGTCTCTTCCGACCAGTTTGAGCTACTGCACTTCTTGATCCTCGTAGGAAGCGCTTATTAAAAATTCCGCGGTATGAGTTTTTGCCACGTCCTTTTCCTTTACTCTTCTGTTGGGCTCGTCCTGCAAAGAGAATATCGGTCACTTGATCTCGCGAGGTAGGTGACAAGTCCTCAAATTCCATTTCATCCTCGTGGGACTCATACTCACTACTATCGCCAATCACGTCGTAGTCGGACTCGAAACTTTCGTCAATTCCCACTACTTTATATACGTTGTTCTTCTTCGACCCTGTCGAAGAATGTTGAAGCACACGTTTCGCCCGGTCCCGGGTTAACATGAATTTCCTCACTTCTTGGTATTTCAAAATGTCGACGCGGTGTAGTAAGTCGACCATCTCTTCTTCAGATAATTTCATCTTGATTATTAGTAGTAGACTCTTGATGTGATCCCCGATGACATTTTTCGGGTAGACCGTAGTCTCATATGCCATGTTGCAGTACTCTTTGTGTTCGGCATGAGGAAGATCAGTGACTTCACACTCAGGGCACGTATTATTCTCTCCACCTTGTTTTCCGTGCACCCCAATACCGGCCTGGTACACGTTCTGGTTGAAGTCAGTTACCTTCTCATCAAAGTCGCGTAATTGTCGTTGGACAGAGGAGGTTTGGTCGACCTTGTGGTCCAGGAGCTGTTTCAGATATGACAGGACCGCATTCTGTTCTCGGCGGCTTCCAAACGCAATTTGATGAAGGTACTCCAGAAGTTTGTCTAGAGTGCGAATATATTTCACTTCACCGACACCGCCTATTAAGTCGTACAGCTGTTCTTGTACTTCTTCGTCCCAGGCCTGAACCATTTCGATAATGACCTTGGGTTCTTCCTTTTTATGGCCGTCGATGAAGAGTTGTGCTTGTTGTTCGAACTTTCGAAGCTTTGTTGGAGTTCCTCGAAAGTTCGGAGGTTTCCCTCCGTCTCGGTCGCCTCCCGGCATGTTGTTTTTCTTTGGAAAACACAATTTACTCAGTAGAATTAGAAAAACAAGATTAGATAAGTCTACAAAACTCCCTTCTGTTAGACTAAACAAACAAATATGCATTGGTGGAGCCGTAGCTCGGTGATGAATTTTAGAATTCAGAAACCACTCTCCGCTACCAATATCGGTTTTCGCCCGGAGCGAAGAACCGACAATAAAGGATCCATCAGATCTAATATGACCATCACCGATGATATTTAAGTTCCCTCGTAGGGTAACTTTCGGATACCATATCCGGGGAACTTGTTCTGCAAGATAACCTACATTTACTGGTGTTCGTATTTCAATCTCCTGGTCCACTGGCGATGAACACACGGCTCCTTGTCCTCTCACATCAGGACAACTTAGTGCAGGTTGAAATAACAACAATAAATGCAATACTACTCGTAGTAGCCACCTCATGGCTTTAAAGTGCTGTGCACTGCCAGAAGAATCATAGGGATCCATCAATCTCATCTGGAATCAACGTTATTTCACATAAGTGCAAGATTCAGAATCTAGATAATCGAACAATAGTTGAAAAGACGTAAGTCTAACAGAAGGGAGATCAAACACCAAGAAGAACCTTAGATGACAAAGAACTGAAAGTGGGGATCGATCACGCATAAGAATCTATGAATTGGGAAATTTGGGTGAAAAGGATTTCCATGCATCATTATCAGAAGCAATGTTGTCGGTTAATTACTTAGTTCATTCGATTTGTGCGATACACATATTATCATTCTTCTTTCGAGATTCTCACTCTACTCCAATCGAGTATCACCTGTGA
>CAJINU010000204.1:0-12725 GCA_905178165.1 Amoebophrya sp. A25
TTCTCGCCGTCGTTCACCACAACGCGGAAGCCGTCTTCTCCGCACTTTTCACGTCCAACTTTGCCAGCGATGTACAGCGGAATGAAAGAGAAGAGGAGGAGGTTGAAGGGAAAGGAAAGAGGAAGGAAGATGATATGAGGTTGAGGGACTATCACAGGTGAAAATGAAGATAGTTTTCTCGAAGAGCAAGAGGGTGATGGATCCTTCTGCTTCTACTCCGCGATGATAATTATTGTTCCTTCTCGTACCAACAGCTAGAACTAAAACGGAACACATCAATGGACGAGCTCAAATAGAACGATTGATGCTCATCTTCATTCCACGACCTACGACCAACAGTGATATTAGAACATTTCGCTTTTCTCTCTCATAATGCAATGTCGTTGAAAGCTTGCGGAGAGATGTCGTTGAAGGCTTAGCACACATCATCCTCGTAGACACACTCGGGCGGCATCTCTTTGTCTAGGACCTTATGGAAAATCGCGGCGAGCATCTTTTGTTCGTTGTTCTTTGGCGAAGAAGAAAAAGCTCTTCTGAGGGAAGGAGAACAAGTGCCAGAGCCAGAAAAGGTTTGATTGATTTCAGTTTGTTCAACTGGAAAATATCTGGGTGTGTATAATTTCTCGAAAATTTTTTCTTGAAAAATCTCGAAAGTTAGTATTGCCATTCGTCACTACATAGGTTTCTCTTGTAGAAATTGTGTATCTGTGTGTAACATAGGTTTCTCTTGTAGAAATTCTGTATCATCTGTGTGCACAACTAGGCACGTGTTGCCAACAAGTCTCTTCGTGGACGCGTTGAACATGTTACATAACATTGATAAACCTGAGGAAGAGGACCCAAAAATGATTTCCGCACTGGGCAATTGCAATTTGTCTGTGGAGTTCTTTACTATGCGCATCTTTATTGTAGTTAAGTGTACAAGGAGAATTCTTCATCTTAGATGCTTTGACTTTGAGCTTGAGTGTACAAGGGTGAAAAATTTGTAAGACATCTTATTCTTATTCATTGATCTTATTAGACCATTAGTTCGTGTACAAGGAAAAATTAGTATTAGACTCCTTGGCCCGGCCGCAAGTGAGATAAAAAAATTGTGTAAGTACAAGACGACGAGTATATCATATCTACGTGAGGATATCCGATATGGTGTCAGGATATGAAGGCAGGGCTGATGCCTCTTTTTGTTTTTATATAACCCCTCGGCAGATGAAGTTGTGCAAAAATCAAATTGGTGGCCGCTTGCGTTGACCCCTGTCTGTCCTTTGCCTTTACAACCAGGCTAAAGTTAGACCCTTGATCACGCCTACCACATATGTGACAGATCTTCGACAAATTTCATCGTTCTCGGCAGGACCTCCCAGCTTGATATTACGACGTTCAGGAATACATGGAACAAGAACAAAAGCTTCCCCTTTTATTCGACATTCGTATTCGTTTAAGCTGTACCTGTGTAAGTGTAGTGTACTAAGAGGTAATATAGAAGAGGTTGATTGTGAAAGAATCTGACTCTTTGTGCGGGGGAGTGGAAACTTTGAAAAAAAAAGCGTGCTTGGTTTGGTTTGATTTTTTTGACTTTGGGTGAATACAGTATGAAGGTAAAAAAAATGTAAATCATCGACGTGAATACCTGTAAAGTTGGAAGGGTGTTCGCCCGTCGTTACCGCTCCTCTTTATGATCTTCCAGTTAGGCCTGGCCGTTGCCTACTGGGTCTCAGTCAGTGACCGGTGAGGCATGCCTAAATCATTCAGGCCTTCGTCGATCCTACCAAGATTAGAATGTTTATCCTGCAACAGCGTCGCACGAGAAGTTTGAACTTCCCTTTTTTCATGTACTCTCTCAGTAAATACTGCCAGCAGTACAACACAATAAGCAGGGAACCACATCAATGCTTTCTCGTCCATTATAATGGCGCTAAGTCAGCTAAGAACTGCACAAAAACGGCCACTATTGTCGCCTCCTCGTCCTGGAAGTGCTCCGCTTAGCGGCTTTTGCAACTTGCTTCCTCTTGGTTTTTCTGTCTTTTGGTTTCGTTTCATGTGATTCCCCGCGCCCCTCCAGAGTCCACCGCGCCAGCCTGCAAATGTGTGCTGGGGGATTCTGGAGGGGCGCGGGGATTTGGAGGGCGCCCGAGGTTCTTGGCTCGCAATTGGGTGAGGGTTTTCCAGAAGGGAGCGCAGTAGGCGGCGAGTGTTCTGCGGATTCGTATCATGCCCGAGAAGATTAAACTTTGTCCGGATTTCTGCAGTCCTTAGCTGAATTTTCTCCAATATAAGTACTTTGATCGTGCTAATATTCAATCACATTCCTGGAGGATTGTACTCACTTCCCTGGTAAAGGCAACTGATATCGTTCGCCTGAGGATCTTTCATGATCTTGCCAATACGTAGCTACACATGCCCAGAAAGCGGGCCCATCAAGGGCCCGCTGCGCCGGGCATAGGTTAACAACTAGACAGATTGACTACTAAGAGACAGAAAGACAAACGAAAAAAGTCGCCAAGTCTGCTCGCCAAGGCTGGGAAGGTGGCCCCCACTGTGTCAAGGAAGGGAAGGCTGGGGAGGTGACATCCTCAACGGCTTCGACTTTCAAGCACGGCGATGGATCTCTTTGGCCTTCTCATGGATATGATGACGCTCACCAGGGTCCACCCTTCACTCAGACACGCATTTGCTTACGGCTATCACTCTCACAGGCATCGACATCCCCAACGGCTTCGACTTTCACGGGCAGAGATGTATATCTTTGGCCTTCTCATGGATATCATGACGCTCACCAGGGTCCACCCTTCAGGCAGCCACGCAAGTCCTCACGGCTATCATTCTCACAGACATCGACATCCTCAACGGCTTCGACTTTCACGCGCAGAGATGTATATCTTTGCCCTTCTCATGGATATGATGACGCTCACCAGGGTCCACCCTTCAGACATGCAAGTCCTCGCGGCTATGTATCGCTCAGTCTCACAGACATCGACATCCCCAGCGGCTTCGACTTTTCTCTCACGCGCAGAGATGTATATCTCTGGCCTTCTCATGGATATGATGACGCTCGAAAGGGTCCACCCTTCAGACATGCAAGTCACAGCTATCATTCTCACAGGCATCGACATCCTCAACGGCTTCGACCTTCACGCGCAGAGGTGTATATATTTGGCCTTGCTTCTCATGGATATAATGACGCTCACCAGGGTCCACCCTTCAGACATGCAAGTCCTCACGGCTATCATTCTCACAGTCATCGGCATCCTCAACGGCTTCGACCTTCACACACAGCGACGGAGATCCTTGGCCTTCTCATGGATATGATGACGCTCACCAGGGTCCACCCTCCAGACACGCGAGTCCTCGCGGCTATCGTTCCCACTTTTGTGCTGGTTAACCATCTCCAAGGGCTGCCGCGCGCTCCACTCCTGTGGTCGATTGCTGTGTGCGGAAGGTAGTCGCGGAAGGGGAGCGAGCTAACTTCTTCACTCACAAAAACTTCAGGGAGGTCGTTACGTTTTCTCTGTATTTGAATGACCTCCCTGAAGTTTTTGAAAAAAAATAAAGGCGCTGGGCGATAAATAACAAGGGTAGCGGCTGGAAGTTCGTGGGGGCGATCCGCTAGGGGTGGGCGCGTAGTGTCCTGCTGCAGATGTGGCTGGGTACGTGAGTAGCCTACAAACTAACAGCCGCGAGCGCGTTAACATGTTCGCGGTGCCTTTGAACTCGTAGCACTAGCAGCGCAAGGGCTTTAGAGAGCCTCGCGAGTCCTTGCGAATCCCTTCAGGAGGGGTCTAATATTAGCCAAGGGCTATAACAGATTTCCCTTAAGGCCCTTCCTTAAGGAAGATTTTCCCTCTTAAGGAAAGTCATAGTAACTTTTTGTAATAGGAATCCTTTAAGGAGAACCGTCCTCCTTAAGGAAGCCACTTAAAGGAGTCCCTTAAGGATTTCACAAACCATCGCTAACCCCATAAATACAAATATGATATTGACACTCCTTCTACTTACTCAATTAAGTAAAAACTGTGGATCATAAGTGTAATCCAATCGAGCAAGTTTTTGAAGTCCTCCGAGTACAGGTCTTGATCTGCAGCAGCCGCCAGCAAAACCGCAAGTTCTTTCTTAGAGATAGATTCGTCAGGTCGCAGTCGCTCATCGGCGTCGCTTTTCATCCAATGCGTCATGATCTTGCGCACCTCGCTTTGCACATCACGCGTGACACTTGGTCCCCTCTCTGCCGTTTCCGGATCAAATATTTTCTTCAATTGTTCTGCTACGTCTGTCCCGCTGCTACGCGTCAAGAGCTTCCTCCACTTGTCGGCAAAGCCGTCAAACTCCTGCTGACGATTCTTAGAAATTTGATGCCTCCACTGGTGCGTGGTGGAAGTTGATGTCATTATATCCTCATTACAACCGACATCTTTCTATGTTCTATTCCTTGAGATGGAAGAAGGGCACTTCCTCAAAAGGTCATAGACACTTTTCTCAAATTAATTTATTGTGATTGTCGATCATAAAAAGCCACATCTCCTCAAGGGCCACGAGGTAGCGTTCGACATGTTTCAAGCCCGGAGACTCGGCGGACAGATCTCGCTCTATGCCTTCCTTTGTCATGATCGTACAATCCTCCACATTTGATGTGCGATCACATAGTGGAATGTGAGCCTGCTTCTCCGCCACCAAATAGGTCATGAACTGGCGCACGCTTTTCTGGAGCCAGGGTTCATACTCTTCAGTTCCTATCTTCGGTTCTTGGTCCACAGCGGGAAGCTCCTGAACACCGTGCTCTGCAAGGGTCTTGCCAATTGCTTCTTTGAGGTTGCGGAACTTGATTGATTCTTCTTGGACAGACTCTTTATTAGAAATCTGCAGCTTCCATGTGAATGCACTAGACATTATGATGGTATTATACCCACTCCCACTCTTAATATCTACGACTACTTCCTCGTTTATGAAACGGGACTAGACATTAAGTAAAAGTTGTTATCTTATCCAACAGCGTTCTCTCAATGACATTTCTTCCCTTCAGCTACCGACATCTCGTCAAGACAAATTCCTGTCCCTTACCCTATCTTCTTGTAAGAATGTTGACCATAATGAACCGGCGCAAAGATTCGAGGCAGAGTTTGATATCATCCAAAGTGCCGCGAAGAGTAACACGATGTGGCTCACCCTGGTTGATGTACACCTCGAATAAGCCAATCTCCTTTTCCAGCTGCGGACTTAGATTCAAAGCGTATTTCTGCGTGTTCACCAAATAGTGCATGACTCCAGCCAAGCTTCTCTCGAGCCATTCTTCTCGCATATTTTGCTCTACGCCCATGCCTGGTGCTTTGCCGACCGGGTCCGGGTCCGGCTTCGGAGTAAACTCTTCATATAAGTTAACGAACTCTGTGATGCGCTCGTCCCACTCATACAGGCTATAGAGCTCCGCAACTTGATTAGAAATCTACTACAGCCCTGCTTTTCAGAACTACGCAATGGAAGTAGTAGACACTTCCTGAAAAATACATAGAAACACTTGCCCCATCCCCAGCATCGTCTCTCGTATAGTCGAGGACATTTTCTCAATTATAGCCTCCAATTTCTTAAGGTTAAGCAACAGCAGCACGCCCTCAATACATATTATCCCCTCTGACGCCATCCTCCACTGGCATTTTCTTAAACTAAATATGCCACAGTATGTTATTAACATTTATAGTAGTAAGCAAGAATCATGATCGACGAACGAAATATCTCAAGGACGAGAAGACAAACAAGAGGGGAGGGGAGTCATAATCCTAAAACAATTAATTAAGATAACGGCAAAAAAGGGTACCACAATGAATTTTAAATATAACTTCCCAACCGACCACTACATCTTCTCGATGCAGCACAGGTCTTCTTACTGAAGAGTCTTTAGTAAATTTTGTTTAGTATCCTGTTGCCGCTCATAAGCTTCTGGTCCAGCATAAAGAGGCTCTCATCGACAACATCGAACAGAGTCCGATCCAGAGACGGCTCCGAGGACAGATCCTCTGCTATCCCTTCCAGCCGGTTCTCTGTTAGAAAGAGCAGAAAGCTGAAGCAATTCACTTTCAGCCAGCAACTTCAAGAGAGAAGACGTTACGCACGAAAGCGAAAGCCTAACCAAGTCGCTCGGTGTTCCGCATTGATTCCCTGAATGGAATCGGCTGGCTCTTCCTTCTTGGTCTGTTGGTTCTCCGCTTGTGCTCGTCTTTCTCCTTCTGAATGTTCTCGCTGTATGATGTGAATCCGATAAAGCCCAAGGCCCTGAGTCTTCTGATGATGATCATAGCGACCGAGATCCTTATGCCAATAAGAATCCCCTCAAGATGACGCACGACGATGGTTATGGATGGCCATTCAGTACAGAACAGCCATAAGGATACGAACAACATGAAGACGCACGCTATTTAGGTCGATGCAGGCGCTACTCGGTAACACCACCACCACAACAACAAGGACAAGCCTGCCAGGGGCATAATATCTGGAAGGCTTCGGCCCATTAAAAAGGAGCGCGTAGAAATGGAGCACTTCAGCCTACAACTTATGGCAAGCAAGAGGGAGGGCTGGAAGCTGTGGCGCAAGAATCGAAGGTAGAAGGCCTTGGCGATGAATCAACAGCAAAGAGAGACAGCCCAAGGGCTGAGGAGGTGCGGCACCCTCAGCAGACAAAGAGCAAGCCCAGGGGGGCGAAGCTGCAAGAGCAAAAACAAAGCCCAAGGCCGTCTGGGCAAAACCCTCTGGCCGGGGAAGACGCGCCTGGTGGAGTTTGTTTCTCCCGGTGGAATCGGCACTGGCGACAAAGTCCATCCGAGAACCCTCGAGCAGAGACGTGGAACAAACACAAGCGGAACAGCTGCAAGGCAAGCCCCCGACAGTGACAGACAGAAAAGCAAAAGAAACCACGCCAGAACAGCCACAAGCGAAGCGCGGACAGTGTAGACCTAAGGGGCCTAGCTAAGGACACGAAGAAGCGCAAAACGCACAAGGGCGGGGACGCTCCGAAGAAAATCAGCAAGATCACCCATGGGCCCTGTAGTGAACAGACGCGCGGTAGGTCAAAGCCTGAGAAGAGGCTCAACCACGTCGACGCAAACGCACACGATTCAGCCACAGCTTCAGAGCGAAGACCTGCTCCCATATCGAGAAAAGAAGCCACGCACCAGGGGGGGCGTGGGGCAAACCTTTGGGAAGAAGCTGATCGAAAGCAAAGAGGTTGCGGGGCTTGTGCTGTACGTAGATGCTGAGCGTTGGCGTGAGAGAGATCCACTGGCAGACCAGTCGCTTCTTCAGAGAAAGCGCCCACCGCGCGCGCACCCACGTGATTGATTTGTGGGCGGCAGCGCTGTGGGCGACGGAGGTCGCGGCTGGTGGCAGATGGTTCCACGCAGAACCTCACGAGTGGCGAAATCTTTTCACCGACGCCGAGCACACTCAGTGGGCGCGAGGCGTCACATTTTTCACGCGGCTCAGCATGGCTGAGAAATGGACCGCGCTGACGTGGCGCATGCACTTACCAAGGCAGACCTTCCCGAGCCGGAACGGGTCAGACTTCCAGCGGAATCCCTAGAAGGTGACGGAGACCCTGCGGAAGTAGCTACAGAGGCTCTCTATAGTTTTAAGCAATCGCCGCACGCTTGGAACAAGCTAGGCAGCCGATAAGAAATTTCGCGAATGGGGGGGACGACATCACGTAGAGAAGGCGGCGCCTACTATCACACGGAGCGGACAGACTCAAAAAGCAAAGCTAGCGCGATGCTGGTGGGTTATGTGGAAGCGGATGACATCATAGCCACAGCAATAAAGAAGCCGAGCAAGGCAAGCGACGGACAAAACTGCCAAGGACTATGCGAGCCGGGTCAGCGTCAGGAAGGAGCTCGGCTCGGCGCCAGCCTATGGCGGTATCAGTCGAGTGTCGCAGCGAGACACGCGAAAAACACACGCCTGATTTTGTAGAGATCAGCGTGGACATCCACTACGAAACTACCAAAAGCGGCGACAGGCGCTTGGGGGCGATAGACTAACTCCCAAGGTGAGAGCAAAGCCACAAACATTGCGAAAAAGTGGAACGCGTTCGACTGTGCCGAGAACGAAGTATACCCCATCGCGCCCGAGGCATCAGACCAATGGCATCAATTGGCCAAGGAAGCCAAGGAGAAGGCAAGGCCCAGGGATGAGATTGCACTTGCGGGCTTTTCTGCTATTCTTTCACACCGATAAGAGCGACAGCGAAGCCGCTGTGAGCTCAGAGTCTGACAAGACGAAGCCGAAGAACAGCCAGAAGACAAGACGGGGAAAAGGGTGAAGAANGAGCTGGAGAAGTAAGTGTAAGGACAGCGGTTCTATCTTAATCTTCTAGTAGCAGAAAATATTGAAATTGAGTATTGCGAACCCAAGAAAGTCATCGAGAACTTTGTGTCAGCAACAACAACAAGAAGAAGAACTTTGTCACATAATAATCGAAGAGCGTCGCGAGCATGAGCGGAAGCGTCTGGCCTTTTCTGCAACAACCCCCCGAGAGACGTGATTAAGGCTTTTCTGCTTGCGACTGATCTTAGAAGCAAGAGGCATGTGTCTGTCATCATATGATTCAGGAAGAAAACTTCTAATACATAGAAGTAACTGGTGAAGTGCTCGTTGCCCAGGCGTCGTGCTTGGAAGCCCTACAAAACCTACCTAAAAAGTTTGAAATGCTAGTCGTAAGAGATGGCGTTTTTTGGCGGCTTCGGCCTCGCAGTGTGCCCTCTAAATTTTCGCCCGTCATGGTCATTTCGCAACTGGGTAACTTCGTGTCTTTATCCTCGCCCGACAGCCGATCGAGCGGTGCTCGATTGATCATCTTGTGGTTCTAGTAGTGTCCGTGCTAGTAGTTGAGGTTGTGGTTATACTTGTGTCCCTAGTAACTTCGATCTTTGCTCTTGAAGGTATCATACTAGAGGCGATGACGCTACGGCTACTAGCTCTTGATGAAAAGTATCATTCACGAGCCTAGCTCCTGGGCTGTCAATAATCATTACAGAAGGAGGAAAGATTCTGAATCAACATAAAAGAAAGTGTCCATCTGGTGAGTGGGGTGCTTCATGCAAGACGGCTCTTTGAGATAAATCACTCTCCTCTCTCGCTTGTCTTCTGTCTACACAGTCTGTGCCGCATTTTTGTTCTCGCAGACTACTTGGGGTCAGGTTAGGTGTTGCTCTACCAGGTAGGTTCACTAGCAAGCTACTTGAAAAAAAAACTTTGCTATAATTGAAGATGAAGAACACTGGCGCTTGCCTGTCAGCTGTTATTATGACGATGACCTCCCAGAATAAAAAAAAAGGACACCTTCTACTTGGTCGTCTGCTCGCAATGAAGTGCGTCGCTCTTGTCATGTATTGAATATGTTGTGTGAGGATAGACCCTCAAATCTTCTCCACCGACTCCAAGTCACCTTTATCTTCTATATGCGTTTCGTTTTAAGAAAGCAAACAGCACTTGACAAACATGAAAGCGGCTTCCTGCTTCCACCATTCTACCCCTCGTCCACGCAAGCAGCTTCCTGCTTCCACCTTTCTCCACGTCCACTCCTACCTAGAGGACCCAGAAATATCAAAACGCTTGCTGCTTGTGCTTGTGCTTCCACCTTTCTCCACATCCACCTCCACTCCTACCTAAACCAAGAAATATCAAATAAATCGCTTTTCTCCAGTCTCCACTCTTATACTGTCAATTAAAGTGCGGTTGAAACGCTTAACCCGGTGGCCAGGTGAGTTGGCGTCCACCCAAAACGTGCAGATGGAGATGGTAGACAGTCTGACCACCTTTCTCGCCGTCGTTCACCACAACGCGGAAGCCGTCTTCTCCGCACTTTTCACGTCCAACTTTGCCAGCGATGTACAGGGGAATGAAAGAGGAGAGAAGTCGGTTCAAGCCAGGGGTGGAAGGAAAGAGAAGAGGAGGTTCCGGTTAAAGGACTATGACAGGTGAAAATGATAGTTTATTTCTCGAATAGCAAGAGGGTGATGGATCCTTCTGCTTCTACTCCGCGATGATAATTATTGTTCTCGTACCAACAGCAACAGCTAGAACTAAAACGGAACACATCAATGGACGAGCTCAAATAGAACGATTGATGCTCATCTTCATTTTTCCACGACCTACGACCAACAGTGATATTAGAACACTTCGCTTTTCTTTCTCATAATGCAATGTCCCAAGTGAGTCGGCGCTTGCGGAGAGATGTCGTTGAAGGTTTAGCACACATCATCCTCGTAGACACACTTGGAGGGCATCTCCTTTTCTAGGATCTTATCGAAAATCGTGGCGAGCATCTTTTGTTCGCTGTTCTTTGCCTTGGCGAGGAAGAAAAAGTTCTTCTGAGGAAAGGAGAACAAGTGCCAGAGCCAGAAAAGGTTTGATTGATTTCAGTTTGTTTAGCTTGAAGTTGAAAAATATCTGGGTGTATATAATTTCTCGAAAGTTTCTTCTTGAAAAATCTCGAAAGTATTGCCATTCGTCACTACATAGGTTTCTCTTGTAGAAATTGCGTATCTGTGTGTAACAAAGGTGTCTCTTGTAGAAATTCTGTATCATCTGTGTGTACAACTAGGCACGTGTTGCCAACAAGTCTCTTCGTGGACGAAGTGAACATGTTAGATTAACAAACCTGAGGAAGAGGACCCAAAAATGATTTATTTCGCACTAAGCAATTACAATTTGTCTGTGGAGTTCTTTACTGACTACGAGCATCATCTAATATATTGATAAGTGTACAAGGATAATTCTTCATCTTAGATGCTCTGATTTTGAGCTTGAGTGTACAAGGAAGTTTTACAGCTTCAAAATTTTCGGACAGTGTACAAGGGTCAAAAATTTGTAAGAAAGACATCTTAAATTGATCTTATTAGACCATTAGTTCGTGTACAAGGACAAATTTGTATTAGACGCTTTGGCCCGCAAGTGAGATAAAAATGTGCACAAGCACAAGACGAGTATATCATATCTACAGCTTAGAGACTTGAGCATGATTATCATGATAATTTGGTCCTGACGAATCATTCGCATTCCTGGTCGCACATTCTTACACCATGAGCAAGGATAGATGCAAACGAATACAAAAAAAAACTTGGTATGTGAAATGCTTCTGGAGAGCTTGTCCTACCTACTTCATAAATTACTTTTGAGTCTTCATGGTTGGTTAAATTTATTCATAGGTACTGGTTTCGATACAGATTCTAACAGTCAGAGGTAGTTTTGAAACCGCATGTCGGTCATAGAAATAGTTGAGTATATCATTCCTTCGTTGTTAGGAGAGGGCTAAATTCCTGAAAAAATACACATCGACTTCGTCATTAGACACAAATTCTGGGTATATCATGATAGACTTTGTGATTCACACGATCATAAGTAGTCTCTTTATCACCATGCACCGTTTTCCAACATTCAAGATGCTCTTGAAAGAATAATCGACAGTACCTGTTGGCGTTGGGTAAATGAAGTACGTCTGATGTGTTGCCACGAGGTGATCATCATGTTGAGTCACGTCCTGTGTCGTGTCATACTAGAAGAACTACAAAATTATGAAAATCAAAATTCATAAAGAGTGCTTTGTTCTTCATGTTTATCATGCATTTGGAACTACGGATCAAGTACCTTGCTCTTCATTCAGTGGGTGCTCATTGTTTCTTCTTCACGTCGTTTACCACATGCGTGACAGATTTTCGCCAAACTTCATCGTTCTCGGCAGGACCTCGCCCCAGCTTGAAATTAGGACGCTCAGGAATACATAGAACAAGCTTGCGCTTCTATTCGACATTCGTCTTCGTTTAAGTTGTGCCTGTGTAAGTGTAGTGTTGAGATAAAACTAAGTTGTATAGAAGAGTTTGAATATGAAAGAGTCTGAGTCGTTATTCGAGGAATTCGAATTGGGAAATTTGAAAAAAAAAAGCGTGCTTGGTTTGATGGTGTCAATTTTTTTTGACTTTGGGTGTGTATGAAGCTAAAGATATAAATCATCGACGTCAATACCTATAACTGTAAAGGTGGAAGGGTGTTCGCTCGTCGTGCCCGCTCCTCTTTATGATCTTCGAGTTAGGCCTGGCTGTTGCCTACGGGATCTCAGTCAGTAAATCATTCAGACCTGCGTCGATCCGACCAAGATTAGAATGTTTATCCTGCAACAGCATCGCACGAGAAGTTTGAATTGTCCTTTTATCATGTACTTTCTCAGTAAATGCCGTTCAGCAGTACAACATAATACGCAGGGAATCATATCAATGCTTTCTCGTCCATTAATATAAATATTTTGACCGTACTAATATTCAATCACATTCGCAATTCCTGGAAGATTGTACTCACTTCCCTGGTAAAAGCAACTGATATCGTTCACCTGAGGATCTTTCATGATCTTATCCATACGTATCTATAAATATGAAATGACATTGACACTCCTTCTACTTACTTAATTGAGTAAAAACTGTGGATCATAAGTGTAATCGAATCGAGCAATTCTTCGACGTCGTTCGACGAGTACAGGTCTTGAGCTGCAACAGCCGCCAGCAAGTACGCAAGTTTTTCCTTAGTAGATTCGTCAGGTCGCAGTCGCTCATCGACGTCGCTTTTCATCCAACGTTCCATGATCGTGCGTACCTCGCTTTGCACATCACGCGTGACACTTGGTCCCCTCTCTGCCGTTTCCGGCTGATATATTTGCCTCAATTTGCCTGCTACGTCTGTCCCGCTGCTACGCGTCAAGA
>CAJINU010000205.1:0-12116 GCA_905178165.1 Amoebophrya sp. A25
CAATTTCGTGTTTTCCAAATTGATACGCGGTAGCCCAGCAGGAACCTGCGATCCGGAAGATCCGCTAGAACTTGACCCACCGGCGGAAACGTTCATACCAGTCGAACCCGAAGAACGCCCCTCATTTCCTTCCATACCAAAAAAGCGATCGAGCTCACTGAAGTCGAGGGCTACCTTCGAAACGGCACCCATAAAGTCCGCCTCGTGGACGTTGAGCTTGCGCAATTTCTCCAATGCGCTGTGACGCTTCTTCATCTCGTACTTACCATCACGCACAAGTTGCTCACAACGTTCGCCATCGCCTTTGTTACCCTTACCCTGGGTAATCTTCAACAACACCTTCCCATATTGTTTCTGTAAATTCATGTACTTTTTTTCTCTCTTACGAACCTCAGACTTCAAGCTAGTAATCTTACCAACATTGTTGCCCGGCATTGTCAAAGATCGACCTTCAAAACTTTCGAGCTAAGGAAATGCTTCAAGCAGTCGAGAAAGAAATGCTGTTCCGAGGAACACTGCGTAAAGAGAAAACAAGAGGGATGAAGCGTCGCGACAATATTCTAAATCCAACGAAACCAGACGGATTTAGGGTTTATACAGCATCGGGCCGCAAAGGTGGGAAAAAAATGTCCTGTGCAAGTCTACAATTGGTCCATCAAGACAAGGTCATCTCCCTCTGTACACAAAGTGAGTGGCTCATCAACAGCATTGAAAACAAGCACAAATATATTCATATTTATTTATTTATAAAATCTCTCGTAGATAGAAGCGCGCAAGTATAATGAATTTCGTTCACTTCAATTATCCTGGCATTTGTCTCAACAGAGTGTAACCAGATCACCTCTTTCTCAACAGAAAAGCCTCAAGTTCTGCATCACAACAAAGCGCTCTTCATTTCATATCTGTAATGATTTTCAGTTCGCCTTCTCTATATTCCGAACCTCGTAGCCACTCCTAGTACAAATTCATCATGCGCTCTTCATAAACCAACCAATATTCTTCACATGAAATAAAGCTCGTTCTAAGAGGCGCTCATACACAATTGAAGTGCGCCCTTGGCGCATGCCTCATTCACTAAACAGCGCGCTACTGCGATCTCTCCTTCTCTAATTCCTCATCTGCGCTGGTAGGGGTTTGCGTTCTGCGCTGGTGGAGCAATCCCGCGATTCGGCGGATAAACGACGTCCCCGAGGAGCTGTAGGGTATTGCGAAACAGGATGAAAACGAAGTTCTTATTACCGAACCTAAATCTTCTAAATTATCTAAAACTCCGATTCTGTAGCACGCAGAAGGACAAACAATTTCCAAAACAAAGAAGGTTAAAAAAGCATAAATACGCGAAAGAAAATCTTCCACAACGAATTATCTTGGCGCTCGGAAAGCTCGTAACCCAGGCGAAGATTGCGTAAAAACTCGGTCTCCCAATTGGTAAGATTCGTGTTGCCCTCGAGGCGCCCCACGTAATAGCGACGCGTAGCACGAACATGCAGCTTCAAACGCCACTCACGCTGACGCTCCGTCAACTCAGAATCCGTTTTATTCTTGTTCTCCACCAGGAACTCGCCTTCATTTCTGGCAAACAGACCTAAAGACATGGGAAGTCATCAAATGTACCTCCGACAAGGAAACAAATGTAATTCAATTGAAGTCTGAATTCTGCCAGAGGGCATTCAATCAGCCTAATGAGCGATCAAAACTGCAAGCAAAAAACCTACATTCACACGAAACAAAATATAACACGAGTACCTTGCTGCTCGCACTCCATCATGCTCTTTTCCTGCGCAGGGCAGTCGAAACCCATGGAAGCACACCAAACTTCACCCCATGTCAGCACTTCGCCTGGTGGAAGAGGCTCACGTAAAAATAGACCAAAGCCTAACTCGCCTCCCTTCGCGTTTCCACCACCTCCAGTGGAACCAAACCCACTCTGAAATCCACTAGAGGAGCTTCCACACCCCGGAGACTGCGACGAGCCACGGCAAAACCCACTAGACGAGCTTCCACTCCCCGAAGGTTGCGACGAGCCACGGCAAAACCCACTAGACGAGCTTCCACTCGCCGAAGGTTGCGAAGCTCCCATGCTAAATCCCGAAGAGGAGCTCCCACCCTCCGAACGTTGCGATGCTCCCATACTAAAGCCAGTAGAGCAGCCTCCAAACCCCGACGGCTGCGACGGCTGACACGCCATGGAACCTGCAATTCACAGAGTAGACAACAACAAAATCAATCCATGTTATCGTAGCAAAGAATAGTACTCATGAAGATTGTAGTACATGGGATCACTAATCTGCTTCATGTTCAGTAATAATCAACCTGTTCACCTATATAGGAAGCTCATACAGTCAGACTCGGTGCGGCGGCGCTTCCCGTTCGGCCCGCCTTCATCACCACCATCGCCCTTATCATCCGCTCCTACTTCGCCAATAAGCGGCTTGCACGGATTGATTTTGTGCAGTTGCTGGACCAATTCTTTTAACTGGACCTCAAGGAGGAAGCGTTCCGTGGAGGCTCTCGACATGAAGTCGGTGAGTGCTTGGAAACGTTGTTCCACATTTCCCACCTGCACCAGCAGTTGCTGAACTGTTTCCGCAACAAGAGGGTCGTTAAGCTTACTGCTCATCCTTTTCTATTTTTCTTCTCCGAAATCGACACGCTAAATAAGCTTCTGCCACTCAATTCGCACCAACGTCAACTAAACTAGACAAAGTTTCGCTCAAGTGATCTGAATTTAAGCTAAGCTGAATAATGATTCGCTCAAGTAGAATAGAAGTTGAATAAAGTTTCATTCAAGTAGAACTGGACAAAACTGCGCTCCATTGATCTGAATTCAATCTAACCGGCACAGAGCTCCGCTCCATTCGTCTCATTTCAATCTAAACTGCACAAAGCTTCGCTCCATTCACCTCCTTTCAATCCAACCTGCACCAAGTTTCCCTCCTTTCGTTCAAGTGATCTGAATTCAACCTAAACTGCACAAAGCCGCGCTCCATTGACCTCAACGGAAACTAATCTCAGCGTGCGGATAAAGCCGATCCCACGGCCCAACCGTCCCCGCGCCCCACAGATCCCCGCGCCCCTGTTGAATCCTTCGTGTGTAGGAAAGTCCACCTCCGGTTCCTGGGGGGACTTTCCCTCTCCGGATGAGGGGAAAGTCTCCAGAGGGTAAAGGACTGGAGGGTTCCACTTCGGGACTTCTTGCACTCGAAGGACTCAACGGGGGCGCGGGGGCGCGGGGGCGTGGGGCGCGGGGGCGTGGGAGCGGGTGCTGAAAGTAATGTTCATGCAGAGCAAGGGAAACGTCCTTAAGCTAGGACTCGCTGAACTTCGCCTAAGAAAAAGTAGTGTAGTTCAACGTCTGGAAGCAAGGTTTAGTTTAACTTCGCCTAAGATAAAGTAGCAGAGTTCAACGTCCTGAAGCAAGGTTAACACAAAGTAGCGGAGTGCAATCGCCTGAAGCACGGTTTAGTTGAACTTCACCCAGCACAAAGTTGCGAAGTTCAACCGTCTGATGTAAGGTTTAGTTGAACTTCGCGTAACACAAATTGAGGCATTTCAACCGCCTAAAGCAAGGCTTAGTTGGACTTCGCCTAACAGAAATGTTTTTTAATTTTGTTTGGCCTTATTAGTTCGTTTCTGGGTTGGAAGCATAATAGACAATTATGGGTCTCTGATTTAACGCATTTTCTTTCGGTGCGCGACGTTGATTTCTTGGATTGCGAATAAAAATGTAGGTAAATGAATCGGGTAGCAGTTAGGTTGAAATGTAGGCTCAAAGTATGATGTAGTAAATAAATGTAATCTGATCGCGGAGCGACAAGAATTAATATGCTTGTTACAAGAATGTGAGCTATGGGTAGTATGGAGTAGTAGACGGATATGTGTATGTTATATTCCGTGGACGTACACTTTCACATGGATTGATGTTGAATGTGCGATCATCATGTATTATATTTGGATATTACTAAATAATGAGGTTTACACAATGAATTTGCTAGGTCGAAACGCTCTCCGTCTGAACTAGGTGGAAGTATTCTCAGTGAGTAGATGGGTCATGGTAGACGTCCTCCCAGAGCACTGTGGGGTAAGGGTGTAGCGCACTCCTCCAGGTGTAGTAGGGGTAATGGGTGGTTGTTGTGTGGTCTCCAGATTTTCCCAGTCCTCGGAACGCTCGTCCCCGCGAAAATCAGCACTACATGCATCGTCGTCTACATCCATGGGGTCGCTATGCGTATTGTAAAACGGGTTGGCCGCTTGGTGGGCCGTAAATTTTTCGTTCGCTTCGTCTGCTTCCACCGGTTCCGTCGGCAGCTGCGGCAACTCGGGTTCCGGTGCGTTTTTGATTTCGCGTTTTTAGAGTCAGCATTTGCTATGTGACTGGCAGCTTCTCTCGCTGATGTCCCGTGCAGTGAGAAGCTGCCACGGTCGTCCATTCAAGATGGCGACGTTTTACGAACCACCCATAATCATCCTGCTCCACCCATTTCTCGGATTCGTCTTTGAGTGCGTTGGAGATTTCGTCGTTTAGCTTACATGCGAGCTGCAGTTTGCGGAGCGACCAAGGGAAATCGTTCGTATTGGGATGCAGCAAACGGGACGCCAGTTTATTGAATCCCTTGCTGCCTTGTGCCATAAGGTCGCAACATTGATCACAGAAGGTCACAACCTCTTCGGCAGCGTCCAGTTGCTTTTGTTTTAGAAGTCTCGGACTAATGACGAGCATACGGAAGAGCCCGAAGTACGCGTACGTAGGTGTTGACATCCTTCATGAATTTAAATCAGCAGTCTTCAATTAAAGTGTAATCTTAACTTAAGCGGCAGCTGGTACACGTTCATTTCCGTCAAATTCCGATCCAAATCGCGGAAGCTACACTTGGACGCGCTTATTGCCATTCGCATCGCAGAATTTAGAACGGTTTTGATGAGTAGGAAATGCAAGGCACGAATGATAAGCGATGTATTTCCACTACTAAATAATATACTCTACTAAGATGGACCTGATTCTACACCTAAGAAATAGGACGTGAATGAGAGGTAGCCTTAACGTGAGCTGAGAGGTGCACAACGCTATTGTCCATTGGGGGAAACCGCTGCGATAAGAAGGCTCGTGCTGGGTGCTTTCGCCCTGTGAACAGTCAGAAAATGGGTTGACTACAAAATTTAGGAATATGAGACTGATGGGGAGTTGGGCTTTGGAAAGGATATAAGTGTATAAAACCTATTAGGTGTTATGAGGTTCCATTTACTGCGATCTGTACGAAAGAAGAAACTTTAATAGTGCCTTTTTGTCCAAATCTCTGTCTCGCAAAAGCATCAGCAAGACCGTCCGAAGCGCTTCGTAAAAAGTGTCAGCCTTGATAGCCACGAACAATAGGTCGGTGTGGGTTCTGAGGTACCCGGATATCAGCCGACAACGCTTCGCTCCAGGCGGGATGAAAATTCGGTGGAGCTCAGAATGCTGCTCTTGAAACTGGATGAGTTGCGTTGTTTCAAAGTATTGGTTTGGTGAATCGGATATAAATAGCGTGATCAATTTGTATTTGTTCTTGATTAGCTGTTGAAAAGATGTCGGCATTCACTGCGGTATTAGTAGTAGTTTGGTACACCCTTTCCGGTTATACGGGTTCGTTGGATTTCGATCGTCAGGTGAGTGTGATGCGCTCGGACGCCCAGCAACGTCCAAGTTTCAGTCCGGAATACGGAGGTCGGGGCAGTTGTAGCCGATAACGACGCCATGTTTTGGAAGTAAATACTGCATGTATATGCCGTTTGATGCTGAATTATTCTAAGGGGTAGTTTAGGTTTCACTTACTTATATTGGAATCATTCGAGGTCCATCTAGAAGGCTGCGAAAATTTCAGTCCTACTGCTCAAAAAGTGAGTCAATAAACGAGCTAAATACCAATCAATGTAGGCCTGCATGTTGTGGGGTTAGGTATTTCATCACTTGAACACTTCAGCAGGTGAAAGGCAGGTCACCAGCGGCCACGGTTTTTCGACCGATGCCGGGGTGGTTGAGTTCTACTAGTGCGGCCCTCGGGCGAAAAAGAAACTATCGTCATGAGCGAAGTCCGGGAATGTCTGATAATAAATTGTCCTTTTCACAGTCTGTTCACTTTATTGCACGGGACGCAATCGCATTTCACACGTAGCTTAATGTGGTCTACGAAACAAAATCAACGAACGTGGAATTTTTTTTTAAATCGTGAATACTCTATCGAACGTATTTTTTTGACATATATAGGCTGATGTATTCCACTGAAAGAAAAAACTAAGTTAACCAGAAGCATATAAGATCAAGTTCATTCATAAAAAGTCGATTTTGTAAGTTGATAATTAATATACTTGATGATCTAGGTTGTGAGCTAGCGGAAGTAGGGGTGGGGGAATTTGTTGTCTTGGGCACAGGATGGATCCTGGGTTGATTGAGCGATCTGTTCACGCATATTACGGTCTTTTTTGATTTCGTCGGATCGAGTTGAAGCTTTAAAACTACTTGTTCCCTGACTGCTTCCACCTTTATCCCAATGCGAGGGAGCTTCGCACCGCACGCTAACATTTATAGTCGGCTGCTGTTGTACTTGCGGTTGCTGATGGAGGAAGAAGTCACGTGGATGATGCCTGTCGCGATATGGCGACCTACTATCTCCAGCGCGGCGCGGAGGTCTACGGTTTGCCCAAGATTGATCCCATTCTGGCTGTCTATAAGACGGAACTTGGGTTGATGATGATGCTTGTTGAGTATCGCGCTCGTAGGCACGATTACTACTACTAGATGCGCACACCCCAGGATGAGATTTCCCAATGAAGCGCTCATCGTGCCTACTGCGTGGCATGGAAACTGGTCGATGTTGTTCGTGTCTCATGTATCCATACTGGCGTTGTCCATGTTCTCCAGCGGACCCCAGTTGCAGGCCCACGTTACCAAAAAAGTCGCGCGCTAGGTTCTTTTTGTGTATAGCTGCTGTAGTACCAATAGAAGTAGACCTACTTGGGCATTCGTACATATTCGGATTCTCAGGTCGGCGGAGATACGGGTTGTGACCTAATGCAATAAAATGAAAATAATTTGTGAAGGATGGGTGCATTGAAAATAAAACGATTCGTTTTATTTCCTTTGTGAGGAAGGGTGGGTCGAATCGAACTACATCAAATGAATTTAATCTCGTGTGCAAGCTGAAATATCTTAATTACGTTGATCGTGGTATGTGCTGTCGCTTCTGCTGCGGAAGTAAGGATTTTCGCGCCGTGGGGAATTGACAAAGGGTCTGGGCGCAAATGACGACCCATGGTATTGGCTTTGATGCGCTGGAATAGGAAGGGAAGTATACTCATTTGACAACAACAATAAGGTGTAGTTTGTGAATATAAGCAAAATAAATAGAGAGAGAAACGTGACAAGCAAGCATAGGATGACCCACAAACGAAAGTACAACAAGCATGAGCTAAATCGCGTAGTTCTTAATTGAGTGCTTACCTGCTCGGCCGGCGTGATGGCGTTTCAAATTATCCCGCTCGGGGTCGCTTGCGTATTCTACTCGTTTACCAAAATGTTCATCGTGTTCCCCTCGGGGAAAGGACTTGTCCCGATTGCCGAAGAAAACGCCATCGCGCCCTGACTCGATCTCGCCAGCAAAAGAGCAACTATTGTGCTTCTGTGAATCGGGATGGTTGAAACCATGCGATATTAGTTGCTCATCGGATCCGCCAAAACTACTCCTCTCCCAGTAGCCGTTCCGCCCATGCGACAAATGCCCAGGATTATGTTCCACAAAACTCGGCTCTTCTTGTGGCCGGAGACCAGCGGAACCTTCGTGCAATTTAATCAGATTTAATGCGAAAGGAAATGAAGAAGCTAGTAGGTCCGACTAAAGCCAGCTTGATGAATAATCATGAATCAGTAATCTTCTGAGAGAGTTGGAGGGCACAGGAAAACTAAAATAAGGTGCAGGATCGTGCTGAGGTGTACCTTTGCTCACAGCCGCGTCACGTGCGGATGTACTGCTTTGAGCGCCTGACGTCGATCCCCTTGAACCAGCACACTTTGACAAGTCGCCGGAATCTGCAGTTTCAAGTACATGCTCCGCATCATTCGTCATACCTATAGTAGTTTGCGATGTGGATGAGCTTCCAAAAATTGTGAAAGAAAAAACAACTGATAATCATCTACAATTTGGTTTGCGAAGCTAGTTAAATTATGTTATACCGAAAATACAGTGAGATCAAGTTGCGTTATACTGAAAATGCAGTGAGATCAAATTACGTTATACTGAAAAAGCCGTGAGATCAATTATATTACCATCGAGTGCTTGGTCTTCCTCAGCAGGAACGTCACGCGTTTTGGCCTTCTGAATCTGCCGCTGTGCTGCCTTGGGATATTTTGAACCGGGCCGAAGGAAATCCACGTGAGTCGGTTTAAAGTACGCCTTATCCTTTGCATGCTGCTGCTGTAATAGGTGATTCTGCGCCTCGTCAGCTGCTGCATTAGCGGCTTGACAGTAGGGGGAGTCCCCTTGATCCCGGTGCTCTTTCTCTAGATCCGCTTGAGCTTGTAGCACCTTCCTCTTCTCCTCTGCGGTCAGTCGGAAACGGTCATGCGCGTCGACCCGTGGCGCATGCATGCGGTGCTCAGTGGCGCGGGCAGCTTTCTCAGGCCGCAAAACCGCTTCACCTCTACATGACAATTAGAAGGCACATGTGGGAGGCGGACGAGGAATATCGCCAAGAAACAGCCTAAGTAACAACGCAGAACCGTAATTATTATAGAAGCAGGCGGAACAACGCCAGCAGGGGCTCTTCATTTCGAATGACGGAGTAGACTCTTCCCGAAATCGCGCGTCGAGTGGTTTCGTCAGCGCTTGATTAGAAGCATGCGCGAGTGCCCTCCATCCTCCGAGCGCGTGATGAGCGCCGCACCCTTCTGCGGGCTGAGCACGACCAGAGGGCGGAGGGCGAGGAGTAGTCGGCCATATTGATGATATATCCGATACGCGAGCGCAACGCATCGATATCCAATGGCTGCCACTCGCCGGACGTCGACTTTAAGTAGTTTGTGGTTATAACCGCGAAAGGATTTAGAGAAGCAAGCGAAGCATCTTAACACCCAGCCCCATCCAGTGCGTGGCGGCACTTGCATGGGAAAAAGTGCGGAGGGCAAGTTCCTAGGAAGCAAGGAAGCCCGAGCCTTAACTTGCGATATGGTCCGAGCGGTACTGGGTCGCTACCTTTTTGATCAAGGCGAAACCAGATCTCACCTTCTAAAATCGGAAGCAGTGTGTCGGGTGGCAACTTATTCGACAGACGGAAATTAGAGCCAGACCGTTCCCTATACCAAATCGCGACCATTGTGCATCCGAATGAGCACGCGGGCGCGCTGATGTTAGCAATCGACGAAATTAAATGAAACCATAAGAATGTCGTTCAACAAGATCAGGCGGCAATGGTACGGCTTCCATCCTTGGAAGAGAAATGATCCTTGCGTCCCGGGGCGAGATATTAGAGCACTGGGAGAGACGAAGTTCTTGCGGTTGACAGAAGATAAGACTAGACCTGAGTTAATTGCCGAGACTTAAGAAAACTTGCTCCTCCTCCAGGAGGTCCGCCAACGCGAAGCCCAATGTTGTTTTTCCGGAGCTTGCGTCAGCACCTTGCAGGAGAATGGCGTTCTCCCTTCCAGAAAATGATTAGAGACGCCCACCCTATATGCAAAACGCGTGAGGTAAAAAGCAAACGAAGCGAAGGGGCTCCATAAGTGTTCAGCAGAATCCGTTCGACAAACCCACCGATCTCCGGCATGACGTCATGAAACTCAGCGACGCGGAGCAACTCCTTCAGCTTTGTACCCTTTTCGTGCGGCTTCCCCTTTTCGTTCTTCTGTGTATCGCAGACGCAGCAATTAGAAAGAAGTGGCAGACGGCGGGCGAGGCAGAGCCTCGGTCTCGGGCTGCCGCACGAACCTACGCCATAAATTTTTCCTTGACGCCACGGCGTAGTCGCTCAGCGAGTCCGAGCTCGAAGAGTGGTGCTTTTATCCGGTCGGAGACTCGCTCGAAGAGCTGCGCGACCTCCTTTTGGGTCGTCTTCAGCAAAAACCTTTTGAACCGAAGCCAATGCATCCCCTCCTGATCATCCTCACGCTTGCGGCACTCTTGGAGCTGGTCCTCGACTAGTTTGTCAAGCTTCGTGAAGTTCGTCTTTCCCAACATTAGCAGAGGGGACTCTAATCCAAATGCCCTTCAGCGGGTCCGTTTTGCTTCTAAAACGAGCCCACGGAGGCATTGGCCAGCAGGTTCCTGATGCGCTTAACTTGAGCTCTGTGAAATTTGCGGAAAACCATGTTGCTGCGTCGTACATGGACATCGGACGGTTGCCGAGCTTCGCCGTTTCCTCCAGGCGGAGATTGACGAGCTGCACCGGAGGCACAAAGCGGTACATCAGCGGGGTCGCGTCGCAGATTTTGTCGCAAATTAGAGGAGGCCAGACTAATGGACGTCGCTGTTTTGTGGAAGATGGCAGAACACTCGCGGACAGGCCATAACACTCGCGGGCACCACAAGTAGCCCATGATTGTTGCGGTTGCGTTGTGTCCAGTGCCAACACGTAGTACGCGCCAGTAGATGGATAGCGTAGTATGCTTCGTCATGCTCTTGATAAACTCTGGGAAGCGGCGTGTCTTCTTCGGCACTTCGAAAATGTTAGCGAGATGGAAAGGAGCTTGAGACTGAGGACTTTAATTGGAGCTAAGTACGGATAAGGTGTGAGAATAGGACCAACCATAATGAAGACATGATAGTGCCAGCAGTTGGTAAGACTCCTTTCCTCCGCGATGAAGATACGAAGCCGCTCGAGGTTGAACGGGACGCCGGTATCGTCCTTCATCTTGATGAAGCCAGTCAAGATGGCCGCGCAGATGGTTTCTCGTGCGTGGCGAACGTTTCCACCACCCTGCGACGGCACATAGACGCCGGTGATGACTTTGATAGGGAACGTAGCCTCTAGCGGATCCATGAAGATGTGCTGCTCTGCCGTTTTTACAACAGCATGCTTCTGGATCTCTGCCATCACGTCCTGGCCGTCAGGCATTGTCTCCAACTCATCATCGGAGACCCAGTTCTCAGACTCCACAGAGGCGTCAGATGCTTCGAAGGCTTCGTGGAGTCGCTCCTGAATTTTTGACAGCTTCACTTTTTTCTTTGGTTTCGGTGGCGGCGTGGCCTGGTCCTCCGCTTCGGGTTCTGCTCGGCCTCCTGCTGGACGTGGTCGACGGACTGGAGCTCTTTTGGCGAGCGGGGCCTCTTGCGCCTGCGCCTCATCCTCGCCGGCCTGTTCGGCTGGAGCAGCAGGGTTGCCCGGCTGGTTCACTTGTTTCGCTACGGCTGCTGCCTTGCCTTTCGGTCTGCCTTTCGGGCGGCCCTTTGCTTTTGGCTTTGGCTCGTCCGCCTCGCCTGGTGGTGGATCAGGCGACGCCACATCTCCATCGAGGAGATTCGCCTGCTCATTTAAGGCGAGCTGTGGGTCTGCGTTGTCAACCACGGCGCCACGGATCTTACGTGGTTTTTTTTCCTTTTGTGGAGGTTCTCGTGCTTGTTGTGGCTGTTCCTGCGCGAGTCCTTCACGCTGCTCTCGCTTTACGTTTGCTGGGCGGCTGCTTGCTGCAGGTTTTGGCTTGGCTTGCGGTTTTCTTGCTGGACCACCGTCCGAGTCACTTGGTTCGCTCTCAAGCTTCACACGTGCAGCCGCACCGGCTGGAGGGACCTCACCACGTCGAGGCGGGACAGCCGAAGACGAGGAACTTCCGCCGAACTCCTCTGGCATCGTTTCAGCTCATTAGAGTTTGACGAACACGATAAGGAACACTAGAAAGAATACGAAAGGACTGACTCTCTCTTCTAATTTCAAACAAATTAAGGCACGGCCTGGCATCCTCTTGCGCTTGCTGGTGAAGCAGTACCCAGGCAGGTCGCGGACTTGGGGGCGACGCCTCGCGGGACTTTGCTAAATTGGGCGAGCTCTAGAGCCTGCCGCCGGGTATGCTTTACCCCGGTACGCATATTTTCACGCGTTTGAATTTGATTGGAAATCGTTTTCGAATATTTTCGAATATTTTGACCATTTTCAAA
>CAJINU010000214.1:0-10976 GCA_905178165.1 Amoebophrya sp. A25
ATTCAAAGCAGAATCTCTTCGGAGAAAATCAAGAGATAAGGTGTCAACAGAGCACGTGGTATTCAAAGCAGAATCTCTTCGGAGAAAATCAAGAGGTGTCAACAATCTCTACAACAAGGTCTCTATCGAAGCGACAACATCGCTCAACAATGTGAGTGTTGATACCTGGTATTTAAATCCCGGATTCGCTAAGCCGTCTATGATAGCTATATCGGAATCCTCCACCAGAATGCCATCTAGGATTAGCAACGCGGCACTGCCTGCTTTAGCGGGTATAGACTTCTTTTCTCCTCCTACGATGGCATCCACATCGTCCTCCTCCCCCTGATTCTCTTCGCTCCCTTGCTGCATTAGCGATGAATCTCCACCATGATGCTTCCCATTCTTTGGAGAGGAAGAAGGGATTTGAAAATCCATTTTGCAAATGTATGTGAGTACAGATCATGATATGTAGTTATCTTTATTGTACAATATTTTTACAGGTACAGAGTACAGATACGTTGTTATTGTACAGTATTTTTACAGGTACAGAGTTACAGTGTTACAGGTACAGAGTTAAGAGAACTTTATATTATAGCAAAGCAGATCTTGTCATAATATGACGGCATCGTTTCCGTCGTCAGCTACATCGTCATCGAGTTCCCGCTTCTGGGCTTCTTTTCCTAGCCTTCTTGAGGTTCTCTGGAGGGATGTTCTCTGGAGGGATGAAGATGCTGGTACTTTCTGCCCTACAACAGGTGGAACAGTGGAGGTGTCCTTCATAGTTGCAGAAGTGGAAGTTGCTTCTAGTTGTGCCAGAGTTGCACCGTCCACTTCTTCCCTGACGATACCAGAAGCATCAATATCCATCTCGATTCTCTCACCCTCTAGGTGTTTTTGGCCAGCATTTCTTCTGGATTTACTAGCGGCTCCGGTCGAAAATGCTTGTGCGTGCTCGTGAGATTAGAAAAAGATCATAACATCTTCATGAAAGTAGATAGTTATACTCAAATACCAAAGTTAATGAATGAATTTGTCTAACTAGAGGTGATGCAGTATTTATCACTATGTGAATATTTAATTTAGCTTTTCTTGTTGTTCCCCTACACTTTACGTAAAAGTTGTAGTCCACAAAATTTTACACTCTAGCAGTAGAAAGGAACAGCCACTAGTTCTTTGCATACTTAGGAGATCAACTTGAACCACTAACTAGAAAGTAGTTTACTAAGAAGGCTCTAAACCAATCTACTGAGTCCACAAAATTGTACACTCTAGCAGTTGTAGAAAGTAGTTTACTAAGGCTCTAAAGGAATCTACTGATCATAGAGAAAGCTCGATTTCACCGCATCGTCTTCGCGACCAAACGAAAACGCTGCAAAATAAATGCCGCTCACAGTCATCAATTTTTCTAGGTAAGATCTTGCTCGATGGGGTTTAACGTCGTCTGTACACTCAAACTCGTTTTCCGTCAGAAGCCGCGCGCAACCGGTTGAGTATGAAGAGAGGCGAGAGGAAACTACTTCTTGATTTTTTGAGTTTGAGGCCTAACTTGAGGGTCAAACAGGAATCATGTGGGAAGATGAGTTGCAATAATAGTCGTGATTTGCTGGCGGATACCTATAGTATACCAGAGTAGCACTTGTAAGAAGTCCTGGTCTTAGTTGAGGTTCAAGTTCAGGGACCTCGATCACGTCAGAATGCTTAGTTTTTTTTTTCCATAGGACTACATGCTGCCTCCCATTCAACTACCTAAACAACCTCATTTAAAAACTTACATACCGGGGGAGCAAGAAAACCGTATCACAACGGCCGAAAACTACGACTATCGGAGAGAACTATATTGCAATAGCCTCTGTACAACAACTAAGGCACAACCTTAGTTGAGGTTCTGAACAATTCCACTTGATGATGAACTTAGTTCAATCTTCCAAATTCTTAGTTCAATCTTCCAAATTCAATCTTCCAAATTCATCCTTCACTCATACCATCCCAGTCGGCCCTGCTCTAAAATTAGGGGTTGAAAGTTGGCCCCCCTCTAGTAGGTCGCATATCTATGGCTTTCCTACTTGGAGAAACCATAGAGATGCATGCTCTTAGAATTTAGATGATAGGCCAACTTTCAAGCCTTAATAAAAGCCAACTCGTCTAAGATGTCTTTTATTTGACTGTCATCCATCTCATTCTTGGCGTCTTCATGGTTGAGGGCTTTCCGGCAGGCACCATCCCATGCTAGAGACATATCGACCTCACCTATGCATCCCGCGGCCAGAATAGAAGGGTCAGATTCACCCGAACCACGTGTTGACTCGTGGACCATGGTGTCGTCCTGATGGGGGTGGGGGAAAGTTAGCCGATCGATGAAGTAGAATCACCAACTACGTCGTGTTACTAGACATAATATCACGATAGCATGAGTGAGTGAATGAGTGAATGAATGTACCCACTCCAGGGGTATAGAAGACTACTTCACTACTACTTCTTCTTGCAATCGTCCGGATTTTTGTATAAAAACTCCTATACCAATTCAATAAAGGACTCGGTGCCTGCCTGCAAGACCCGCTGATTCGTTGAGGCTTTTTGGTGCGAAGTTTTTTCTTAGAAGTTGCTTCTGACTATACTACACAAGCTAGTATCTTCCTCTCCTTTCTAGCAACAAAGAGCAATGCACGATTAGTTTGCGAATTCAAAACCGAAAATGAGACACTACTTCACAATCATCGTTTTCACTCGTAACTCTGAATTACACCATTGTTCGCATGCGCACTTGGCGCTGCTATCAGCGCAGCAGGAGTTGGCCCTAGCGTCGAATAAAACGATTCCACTTCCCTAACAGTCGGAAAGGGTGCTTCT
This sequence comes from Amoebophrya sp. A25, assembly GCA_905178165.1. Classification (NCBI taxonomy): domain Eukaryota; class Dinophyceae; order Syndiniales; family Amoebophryaceae; genus Amoebophrya; species Amoebophrya sp. A25. Next base: position 2,830 of record CAJINU010000214.1, read on the forward strand.
ATCAGAGCGTCTCCTGGGATTTATTAGAGTGGTCCTTCTAACAAGACTGACTATGCATCATAGTCTTTTGTAATGGCGTTTGCTCAAAGATTCATTCACTTGTCCTTGTTCGACTATGAATGAACATGACTCCTAGCCGCGTTACAAAAATTCATTCACTTGTCCTTGTTCGACTATGAATGAACATGACTCGTTCTTTGGACATGACTCGTTCTTTGGGCATGACTCGTTCCTAATATACTTGTCAAGTCAGAAACTACTAGACATGACCCCAAAAATCTAACATCCTCTACCATCACGTCTTCTTAACCTCCACCTTCATCCTTCAGATAGGCCCATTCGAAAGGGTAAAACTTCGCCTTCTCCGCTCTCTCCAATGGTGGTCTTACTCGCAAGCCGTGAGTTTGCACCCATTAGAGGTTACGGAATTACGTTCTTCAGGACATCCTTGACCCTTTTCCTTCTGGAAAACGATGGGAGGCTCGGAGTCCATCGATGTTGATAGGAGTAAGTAGTAGTACTCAGTACTAGAAACAAGATGAAGCAAGCATTATAGCATTTTAGAAACAAGAAGCATTAACATTAACAGAATTATGGCATTATAGCATTAGCTGTGCAATGTCGCAAGCATTATAGCATTATAGCATTAGCTGTAGAAATGCAAAAATGTCGAAATGCATAAACCCACAGACACGGCAACTGTCCCGTTGCTGGACACGTGAGGGGAACCACGTTTCTGTCCTCCACCTGCGAAGTCACCAGGTCTCCTTGTAACAACGCAGCAATACTACTACTCTGTGGATCCAATTGCGGCAGAGGCGTAGTGTCTTCCTTGCCTGTATCTGTTAGAGAAGTTCTTCTAGAGAAGTTCTTCTAGAGAAGTTCATTATCCCAACTAGAGATTATAGGAACTAGTTGGGATAATGATGTTAGTCGACTTCTTCCCAACAGATTATTATAGGGACTGTAGTTGCTGGGATAATGATGTACGTGTTAGGCGATTCGGACTGGACCTACGACTTCCCTGAAAGAATCTCTTCTGTGTTCTTCGTTCTCCTTGGGATTTAGGGTTTTGATCAACACTTCCTGCTACCAATGACGATCAATTTGAATGAATAAACGGAAAATATAAAGCTGGTCCTTTGAAAGATCTTGATCTGCGTCATGGAAGGTTAGGTTAGGTTATGGATCCTTCACAACGAGCCCCACACCTTCCTTATAATAATTACAAATACTAACAATACAATAATCTACCAACGTGAAGAGGATTCAACCTTAAAAGAATCTTCCCCTTATGGGCGCCTGTCTCTTTGTCTCTTCTTTCGTCCGCCTCCCCAGACCTGGTCGACTCGTCTCTAGTCCACTCACGCCCTCCGGATTTCAATGGACCGTAGTCGCGTACGCGAGATCGGGCGGGAGGTTAGAGAGACAGGAAGAATGCATGGGATGTGGATGATGTTTTTCAGAAGATGAGGTAAAAAGTAGAGAAGTTCTTCGTTGGATGAGCAACATTCTGAAGTTCGCTGAGTGAATGAATGAATGAATGGATGTGCCTAACAAGAGGTATTTGCAATAACAACCTTTACCTAATTCACCTTTACTTTTAAGAACATAGAAGACAATATTAACTACAACCCTCTAAGAAAACAAAAACAACTTAGTTCCAAGTCGGAAGTCCTCGTCATCTCAGTACACGTATAAACGATGTCATGTCATGATACCTCTTGCGTAGCTATTAGTGTCTACTTGTGAGGCCACCCAGTCTGACAGTACCTCCATTGGAGAGCAGCCGTCCTACCGCCGGTTATAATGTTTTCATTTTGATGTAGCAAGAACCACAGTTCTTGTCTATCCAAAAATGTGAACCAACGGGAACAACATAACCTCCATGTCTCCCTCCGGCTCCTGTGTGATTCTTGCTTGAGGGATAAAAGCAAAGCCCCATGCCGAAGCACCAATCTGCAACGACGCCTGCACAGATGAGGATCGCAGCTACGACTACGAAGACGTCCCCACATCGTCGACGCTGTTTTTCGAGCGCATCTTCGAGGCTTTTCCGCAATTGCCGCTCACTGCGACTTGGGGACGAAGAGGAAAGTTGAGGAATCAGGTTTGTACGACTGGAAGGGGTATGAAAGTTGCAGGGGGCGACTTGGGGACGAAGAGGAAAGTTGAGGAATCAGGTTTGTACGACTGGAAGGGGTATGCAACTTTGATAGGGTAAGTGAAGGGTAATCGCCTGGTCCTCGTGTACAAAAATTCTATTTGCTGTTTATAACCGGGTTTGCAAACTTCTAGTAGCATCTGCAATTATATAACAATAGACACTCAACAACATTCTCTATCAATCAAAGACATGTTCATCCGTTGNTCACCCGTTTTTCCATTTTGGTCCCAAGAGCACGACCGAGAGTTCGAAACGAAGCCATTTGAACGACAGTTTTCAGCGAGAAGAAGGCCAGATTTGCTTTACAGGTAAAGATACCCCCGACAGACAACAGAAGAAGATATTACCTACCACAGATTCCTTTCAGTTCCGCTCAAAACTACGGTGCATGAGAAATCTCCGCACGTCTGCTCGTCACAGCATCCTAGGGTATCATCACAATGGTTCATTTCCATATCATCCTATGCATGTAGTAAGCTGTTAGCATTAGAAGTTTTTGAAGGCATTTCGCTGAATAAATGCAGCTACTCCGCTCTATACAATGAAGGTCATTCCATGGTCTTAATCATCGAAATTCTTACTTATGTTTTTTTTGTGTTTATGATTGTTTCTGAAGCACAACATCTTCTTTGAGGCAAAACCCTCTCTATTCACTTATCTGTAACTATTCACTTACCAGTTATTGTTTTTTTGGAATAAATTATTATTTCGTAGTTGCATCTGCGCTGCCTAATGGTCAGTAATTCGATCGTTAAAAAATATGCATATGCTGTCAGGCGGACAACAATATGCGCTAGTCTTACAGATAACCTGCTACAACAATCGTTCTGTCTGCTCTGTCTCCTGTCAGCTGCGTTTTCGAAAAACCACCACCTATGAAGAAAAGCGTCTTCTCGAACAATCTACTAAAAGAAACAGCATCTTTAATAGGCAGGTAGAAAGACACGAACAAGACAAATTTGTCGTACACACATACTACATTGCAGCAATGATGTATTGTGAGTAGCGACCTTCCATAGTCGAGGTAAACAGCACTCATCCAAACCATTCAGTATTATAGTGTAGGTAAAGGCACTTTGATTTCCAGTGGTTAGTTGTACTTCTTCTGATTATGTCTTCGCTAAGTACATTTATTTAAGATAGGATTAGATTTTTTCTAGTCGTAGATAGTCGATCATTGTGTCCCCTGCTTTGGATTGCCTCGCCTTCTTCCTTCCCCTTAGGTTTTTCCCCCTTGAATTCCAAGGGCAGCAACCCAGTAAGCATAGGCCACACCAGATAGTGATCGACAAACCTTCCTTAGTCTAAGTAAGTAAGAACATGGCTCGTCCTGTAGGACTCCTGATAAAATTGAATACGTTGATTTTGTTTCGTTTCCTGCTTCCTCCTCTGCTCCTATTCGTCTTCATTTTGTTTTTTTTTTTTCATCTTTGACATAGATTCGCTATATCTCGAAAAACTACTTGCAAAACTACTTTTGAACTACACGGTTCGTTCAAAAAAAAGAGGAACTAGTCTGAAAATGCAAATTGATCCCTAGCGGCGACTTGAACTTCTAGGAATGTTACATGGAGTGTTATCTCCCCTGCACTAGGTCTCTCCTGCGGTAGACCACAATGCTTTGAAGCCTCAGAATGCTTTCTTCAAGTCTTATTATGAAAATGAAAATACAACATCTCCTCCACGCACAGATGAGTCTTTCAATAACCATCTTCCGCTCCGGCTGCTTGATGATACAGAGCGTATCGACGTGCCATCTGTTGTTGTTCTACAGGAGAAAAAGGTCCTGTTTCTTGGTACGCGGAAGCTTCAAGAGCAGAACCAGGATATTCAAGGTATCTGTAACCCCCCTGCTGCATATCATCGGTCATCGAAAAATTCTGATAGTGCTCGGCGGCCTCTGCTTGCTGCTCAGCACTTATTTTCTTAGAGCTGCACTCGTACTTATTTTCATCTGTCTTCCACATAAGATATCAAGAAAATGTTGGTGGAGCAAGGACAACTATCTCCCCACAAAGAACCAAAGCACAAAAAGCAAAATCCGCACCAATCGGGTACTAACTTAAAGATTTATTTTGCTGAAAGATGAATGCTTTCGCACTTGACAAAGACAACGATCTCCCCACAGAGAAACGAAATATCACAAACCAAAGAAAATGAATTGCCTTAACAGTCCCGTGGAAGCGTCGTTCCTCCTCCTCCTCCTTGGCCGCCAGTTCTCTCCTTTGACGGACAGCGGCTTTGATTTTATCAATCTCCTCAACCGACTCCTGCAGCCGCTTCACGTTGTCGATGTACATATTATGCATGTCGTAATTCTGATATTTTTTATATCCCCCATAGTTGCTACTATTGTTGTAGTAGGAGTTATTTTTGTAGGCCTGGTTCTTGTATTTCCTCGTAGTTGTATCGCAGTCAGACGTCTGATGATGATAATTGGCATAATTATCTATATGCCCTGCCAAATCCAACAACAAGTCGTCCGGCATGCCGGTTCTGCTGACGACACTGGCTAAGAGCTCAGGGTTGACGTAGCTCGTGGTGTGATTATGCTTCGCCTTACCATTCGGAGAAGTGGGTTTTTTCATGCGCTCGCTGCGGCGAACCTCAGTAGCACTACGGATATGAACTGAAGTCAAGGCCAAGTTCATGAAATCCGACGACATCAGTGGTGTAGCTCTGGGTTCTTGTTGACCTCGATATTGAAGACTGCTTTGACCTTCTTGGTACGCTTGACCTTGACCTTCTTGGTACGCTTGACCTTGAGTTTGTTGTGCTTGACCTTGAGCTTGTTGACTCTGTTGCTCAGTAGTACTTTGCGCTGCAGCTGCTCCAGTCGAGGACACAGCCGAGGACATCACTGACCAGCTTGGCGCAGCTACAACAGGAGCATTTTTTTCTTTACTAGATGTAGATGTCTTGTTACTCCCATCAAGTGCATTAAGAAAAGGCCTTGGGGTAGAAGTATCTTTCTGACGCCAAGACATGTCGGTAGAGGCATTGCTTTGATGCGGAGGTCCTTGTGCTACGGCAGACGAGGCGTCCTTGCGGTAAAGCTCCGACGAAGACCCCCGCCAATTCAAATCATTTGGCCCCCTGCGTATAGCTATAGGTTGTGTGTGATATCCGTCCACTCCTGCATTTTGCGTCGCAGCAGCGTTGGACTGATACTCCTTGCTTCTGTCTGTGCGCATCTGTTTCAGTAGCATCATTTTGGCACCAGCATTACTTGCATAATGATCGTGATTGCCCTTGTTGATGATGTTGCCCTTGTTATTGTTGAAATAGCGTGACGTGGCTCCCTCCCTTGGAGGTTGGCGTCGCCAAGAGAGTGCTCCATCCGTGGCAGAGGAAGAAGATCCACTAGACGCTGACCGTTCCACAGAAGTACTCCTCTCCTCTTCTTGCTGAACGGCCAAACCTAATCCCGGAGGAAAATAGTATTGTCCCGAAGAAGACGACCCTAAGCCTGGCGGCGACCGCTGAGGGGGAGGCGGTGGTGGGACTGACGGACGCTTCAACGACCCTGCTGTGGTATTCGGATTAGTAGGCGGTGACATCGGACTCGGTAACAGGATGCTTGGTAATGATGCAGGCTTTTCTTCAGCATCACTCGATGCAGGCGTTTTGCTCTTCATCGTAGCAAGAAATTCTTTTGCTGTCATTCTATATTCTTTTACAACTGGTGCCGTTTTCTTTTTCTCCTCTTCTGCTGTCGCAGTTTTCTTCTCTTGCTTCAAAAAGTCGTTGATCCTAGACTGCCACTCTGATTGCAGATCCAGCAGTTCGGCGGCAGAAGTTCGGTGTCCTTCTGAAAAAATACCCTTATTATCGCCATCTCCTTTAGAAGAGGCTGAAGATGTCTTCGTTCCTTTGCTGCTGCCTTTGCTGCCTTTACTGTTCTGGTCAGTGGAAATATCGGCACCAACACCTCTGCCTTCGTCGCTAATTGTGCTGCTTTTTGAACTAGACTTCTTACTCGAAGTATTCACTTTCTTCCAATGAGGTTTCGACTTTTTCTTTTGAACGTTTTCGGAAGTGGTGCGAGAAGAGGGCTCTTCATTCTTCGTGTTAGCGGTCATTGCTCCACCTACTTCTTGCAGCTCGCCTTGCTTGATGTCTACTTGATTCTTGTTCTCCTCTTGAAGTCGAAGATCGTAGCTGGGCCAGTTATACGAGGGTCCCGGAGCCGAAGTAGTCAAATGTGCATTCCAAGAAGTTGTATCCCAGGAACTAGTAGCCGTGTTGTCAGTCCAAGGAACAGCTTCAGACATGCCTTTAGCTCCATTTCCTGGCGCTCCGTTGCAGTTTATTTTGGTCCCAATTTTTTTAGCAGCATCTCTCTGCTTGGAAGAAAAGGAACTGCCTTTTTTACTCTGAGTTGTTGTGCTGGCAATCGCACCAGAGGAGCTGCTCGTCGAGCTTGTGCGAGATAGGACTTGGGGCACGGCTTCAACTCCTGCAGTTGTCCAAAATGCTTTGTTCTTGCCGCCTTTGTTTTCTTCCGGCTTTTTGTAGCCGTGTTGCATCTGAGGAGAAGTGCTAGAAGAAGCAGTAGTTCTTGTGCTAGAAGTACTACCCTTAGCCGTGGAAAAGTGATCTTTTCCACCACTTTTAGAAGACGTGAGTGCCCCTTTGCTGGTCGACCAAGTACTATTAGGAAAAGCATTATGAGAACTACTGTCGTTTTTTCCGTTCTTTTCAGTGAAATTAATACCTTTACCAGCACCTTTGTTCTTACTACCTCCTTTGCTACTAGCGGTCGTACTACTATGACTGCCAACATGAAGATCTTCGGAAGAAGATGTGCCACCTTTTACACCACTAGACTTTTCTCCCATGACGAAGATTTCTCCCTTTTTGCCTCTAGAAGAATCAAGCACAGGAGACCCATCCTCGGCTTCTTCGGCAACTTCGATAGGCCCTCTACTAATACGGCTTTTCATTGTTGTCCTGAGCCATCCGTCTTCTTCCTCTTCTAGTTGCTGCAACATTTTAATGCTTTTATCCACCTGACTAGAAGCATCATTATTGACGTAGTTTGCAGTACTATTAGTAGAAGCAGTACTATTTTTAGTAGATTCAGTACGATTAGTAGATTCAGTACTATTAGTAGATTCAGTACTATTAGTAGAAGAAGCAGGATCTCCTGTCGTGGTCTCCTCCTCTTGTAGCATCAAGTCTTGAAGATGATATGCAGCTCCAGATGATCCTAAACGAGGACCATTCTTATCGGCGTTAGCACTGCTTGTTGATGCTGCGTTTCCACATCCACCAGTAGTTGTACCACCATTATTACTATTACCACCATTACTATTACCACCCTTCAACTTCTTCTTCTTCAGGTTTTTCAGAGGATGTTGTTCATCATACTGACCAGTTTCAATCCACTTTTCGGTGTCCACATGTTGAACATGCAATTTCTGCTGTAACCAGGTAACCCACGGTGCCGAGCGTCGGATTATCCCATCTAGTATTAGCGGTTGAAGAAAGTAGCTCGGTTGAAGACAGTAGTTGAGCAATCTTCTATCTCGCATATAGTCGATGAAAACTTCGTTGATATGATATGCTCATAGACCACGAGAGGTCAACTTAATATGCTCACTCATTCATTCTGTGCTCGCAAAAGATCTTTTTACCTCGTGACTGCTCCACAGTGTCGTGGGCCTTGTTAAGAACTCGAAGTTTAATACTACAGATCTTTTGCCTCGTGGCTGCTCCACACAGTGTCGTGGACCTTATTAAGAACTCGAAGTTTTATCATTATCAACATAACCCCCTCCTTAATATTAGGCTACAGAAGAGGACTAAGAGTGGGTCACCGTCGCCAAATTCTGCGCCAAAATGCTCTTGGAAAGGAGAATCCCTTTGCCGTTCCTCGGATCGGGTCGTGCTCACGTTAGATTGGAAAGGAGAATCCCTTTGCCGTTCCTCGGATCGGGTCGTGCTCACGTTAGATTGGAAAGGAGAATCCCTTTGC
>CAJINU010000220.1:0-10386 GCA_905178165.1 Amoebophrya sp. A25
GTGGAATTTTCTCGAAGCGAGCATTGAAAACGCCGTGAAGCGCGAGTGAAAAAAAAGCGCCCGATGTGGGGCTCGAACCCACTATGGCCAGCTTAAAAAGTATATTGGTTAAAAAGATAAAAAGTAAATTTTTCAATTTTCAGTGGGGTTTAAGTAGCTACTTAACTAGCTAGCTTAACGAACTAGATAGGCTCTGAGCTTCTGGTAGGCTGCTGCTGGGTCGGTTGCTGGTGCAGGCAGTAGGAGTGGAGCCTGGAGAGGCCGTGATGGATATGAAGGTCAGCATGCTCCTGAAAAACGTACACAAATGAGCGCCCGACCGTTGGAGTTGGGTCGGAACGCCTTAGAAGGTCGCCTAAGTGGCTCGCGATACACTGAGACCTGCTTGGCTAGCTTGTTTTCTACTGAGTGGCTTGCTGATCGCATTCGGGCATGATGTTAGTCGTTAAATGATAAAGAAGAAGCTGATGTTGTACTCGGAGACTTCCTTCGTCGAGATTCTAGTGCTGCCCGGGAGGTGTTCTCATTCGGTTGCCGTTTTTTTGGGTGAGGAACTGGTTCTGAACATAGTCGACCAACCAAGAGGAATTTACTCGGTCTTCTTTGGTTTTTATCATGGAGTTGCAAAGGCTGAAGATGATCATCGAGAGTCGTGGCATCGGCAGTATCTAGTGGCGCTGGATCTCAGAGTGACAACAAATGCTCATCTGCATGCTTCGACTAACAGCTTAGTTCTCCACGTCCTTGAAGGCCTCGATCGACTTGTTTAACTGGTCACACCTGCGTACTAGCGTCGTTGTGCAACTACAAAATGTCCGACAACTACGAGAAGAGCTTGGATAAGCGCATCAACAAGCTCGGCCTTGAGGCGGCTAGGCTTGAGCACAAGAAGACGGGGCTGCGCATCGAGAAGCTTGAAGCCGAAGAAGGCGGCTACACGGCTCCGCATGACCTCGGGCAGGGCGATTATGATAGAGGTGTGAAAGGTACGTTTGAATAAGCGGTATATTTATGGACTTTGTTGGTGATTCTAGTTGTGTTTTTGATTCATTTACTGACCATATAGGTTCGGTTCCTTCTTTTCTGAAGACAAAAACAAGAGGTGAAACATTTAGAAACTACAACAAGACCTCCCCCATAAAGATCCATACTCTTCCTTCGTATTCCTCTGTCTTTGACCTTTCAGTTTTCGGCGATCTCGAAAAGGACCAGTGGCAGGAGATTATGGCCACTTGCTGCAAGAAACGCATCACCGAGCTCTGCAAAGAGGTGACCCACGAGACGCAGTTTCTTCATTGGCTGAATAACCTGGGCTTCAAGAAGAACACCAAGGTACTAACACACACCTAGGCACTGCTTCGGTTTTCCTTGAGATGAAAAGATATTGCAGGTGTTGAAGAGGTTGGCTCAGCTGTGGGCGAGGCCTCTTCTTGAACTTACCTTGCTAAGAGACAACCTTCACCATTAGAATCTACAGGTCCCCAAGCGCAAGAACCAACGCGCCACCGCGATTTGGTTGATCCATGAGACCACCCTCGAGAAGCGCCAATCTGCTTACGCTTTGATTCCCTCGGAGATCGAGCTTCGCCGTGCTGTCGCTATGGAAGAATACCGCCAGAAGATGAGCCAGCTGATGTCTGACGTGCCTGCAATCTGCAACGGCAACATGCAGCAGTTCATGCAGTTCCCCGGTGGTCCAAGCATGCTGGCCCTTACCAATGAACAGTCCATGCCGCGTGGATCCTCTATCTCGTCTGCTGCGTCTTCCAATGGCCAGATGGCAAACACCATGATGGGCATGGGTCTTGGCGGCGGCGCTGGCTTCGTACTAGAATATTAGAGCACATGACGATGGATTTATCCTTTACAGAATTCACGAAATAAGCAACGGACGCAGTCACCTCATCCCGATTTAGATTATTTAGAATCAAGCACTTTTTATCTATATCCCCTGCGATTTGCTTCCTCGATCAAGAATTACGAACAACTCAACATACAGAGCGGCGCGCTCAGCCCTGAGTTTGGTTCTCTTGGTGGCTCCGGAGGCACGTCGGGGTTGGTTGGTGGTAACGGTACTTCCTCCAAGCGCCCGGCCGGCAATGCCACTGACACCAACAACAATGACAAGGATTCGCAAGCCACTCCAGAGGGTCCGCCCATGTCTGACGATGAGAACAAGGAGGGAAGCAAGAGCGTCAAGAAGGCCAAGAAGAGTCCAGCAAGCAAGGCCAACTCCAAGAAGAAGTCCGACGACGCAAATGCCGCTGATGCAGACAAGAACACCAAGGCCACGTCCAGCAGCTCCGGCAAGCCACGCAGCGGATGAAAGGGGCGTCACAGATGAGAGGTGGGGGTCTGAAGAGTGGGGAGGTCTATCGCTATCTCAGAGCATACAGGGGCAATGATGATGGTTGTGCAGGTTTAGTAGTTTACTACATTCGAACCAATAGGAACAGTCAGACGGGTATGCATAAGGTTTTTGATTTCAATTAACGACATGAAGGTGATTTAATGCGTGATTTGTAGGCAAATGCTGAGAGTTATTCAAGTTCGGATCTCACTTCGTCAAATGCTAGCTTATAGTGATTCAGGTCGTGAAATTTAACTTGTTATGGGATGAGTTGCATGAGCCTGATGCTGGTAGATAAACAAACTGCGAGTATTTTCATACAAGAACCCCCTCCAATAAAGTTGTTTTGATTTGAATGATCTCGATGCGAATTTATGAAATAGGGTGCAGCTGGGACTCAGTTGCCGTATGTTGTAGTATATCGATCGTCTTCTTTTTCTTCAGTACTTCTCTGCCACTAGCTCGCTAGAGTGAATTTGTAATATCTTTTACGATGGTTCTAAGTTCATGTAGAAGAGTTTGAACCTTAAGAAACAGCACACCTCGATGAACGTCTGAAAGATGTCGAACGAATGAAACTGCTGATGGACTCGCTTTTCTGCTCGGTGTTTGTGCTTCAACTTGGTTGAGGCCTGCTGCCGAACAGCTGCAACAGATAAGTGAACTGCTGGCGATTGCTTCCTTTTCCTTCTTGAGCTGCTTGTTCTGCTGCAATCGGGATGAAGAATTGAGAGAGTGAGAGGTTTCGAGTGTCTTGAGATTGAAAAACAAGTATTGAAAGGAACGAAAGATACTAAAACGGCTGGAATTCTGTTGGAGAAAATAAGACAGAAGCAAGCAAGTCAGTGGAGACTGTGAAGCAATACATGCACAGATGTTGTAAAGTAAACACATAAGAAAGGGCAAGATGCTGGTCGCCCAATCCGATCGGTCTTCGGAGGACGAGTCACAGGCTAGCGCGCCGAAGAAGAGGATTCGCAGCAGCACTGTGTGGCATGTTCCAGTCTACAACCAAGTAGATAATACGATCCGATTCCCCATTCTATCCCTGCTGCCGAAAAAGGGAAACGTCGTGCCTCAACTCAAGAAAATCCAGAAGGACCTCTCCCAGCTGCCACCCGACAGACGAATCATCTGCCCGGTCCCACCTCGGAAAGCAGCAGCTCGAGACATAGTACTTCTTCGGTGGCTTGCAGTGGATTACTATAGTGACCTCTTGCACAGTGTCTTTAGTGGATGAGGTGAGTAGAATGACTAGAGAAGTAGACTCATCCACTTCCACTCCGACTGTGCAAGAGAACGCATCTCGTAAGTCAACAGGTCAACGTCTTCTACTGGTACTACAATTGTTGCGAAGGCGGAAAAGAGAAAGCGCGACTTCTTCTAAATGGTTGCACGTTTCGTTCAATCTTGGAGAGAGCAGCTCGCCCCGAGGATCTTGAATCTGTTGAACAGGACCTCGATAACTACGTCAAGGGGGCACTTCATTCAGTTACCACCTCGCGCCATGTGGCTGGCCAGCCGAGTCTGACTCTGGAGGTAATTTCTTCTGGCATGCTTCTTCTCTACATGCACTACTTTCATCGAGATCTTCCTGCACGCCCTGCAGAAAGTCTTCTACTACCTCAACACTTCAGAAGTTGACTCTTTCCCGGTGGACTACCTCACTCGCGTGCATTCGATTGCGGGAGGGAGCTTGCAGTGATGGCGCCATCGATATCCTCAGCGAACTACTACAGCGGGAGACTGGGTCTCCCTTTAGCATGTATGTGCTGGGGCATGACTATTCGGACGTCAGAAAAGTGCACACTTACGGTGCAAATGTAAATGCTTCTACTTGTTTTGTACTGAAGAAGTTCTTTCCTCTCAGTTGTGACCCTTTCTTCTTCAAGTTGTAAGAAACTAGTGCTGCAGCTCTCTTCTCGTAGAAATTCAAGTCCTGTCTCAAGTATCTCGACACCCAGGTGTTCTTTGTTGATGATGTGCCTGTCTCTGAGGCAGCGGCCGCGAGGATGGTGCAGAATGGTGCATTGCTCGGAGATGATATTCCAGAATATCGCGAGGAACTACACTGGCTCCCGTTGCCACAGCAAGACGCCCGCAAGCTGTATCTCAAAACCCGAGAAGGCCGCGAGGCGAGCCGCTGGAGCTGTGCTGCATATTTCGCGATGTGTAGCCACATGTTTGGGGACAAGATGATGGAAAGGTGCTGTAGATCAAATACCATCAAAGTAGAAGACGTTGACATCTGTACTTGGATGGTTTTTACTGAACAAGATGATGAGGAGGAGGAAATTGATACTAGTTTGCCTGTGGTCGAGGTCCACAGCTATCCAGATCAAGGAAGTAGCGAACTTCGAGCAGTCCAAGCGTTGTACCAGTTTGCCCCTGGAATCTGGCGTCTACCTCTTGGCCACCGACTCTCGAATGATGTCCGGGCATTAGTTCCAGAGCTAGCTGAGGGCGCTGCAGCCTGGCGAAGGTTCTTGCGTGGTCCTCGCTCCAGCGCAGAGAACCAAGGGCACTTTCACGAGACGTTGAAGGAGCTAAGAGAAGAGGCAGCAGCAGGCGGTGTGGTGGAGCGAAAACACAAGAGCAGCCTGTTGCGAACCTCTGGCTGTGCGACACTTTCGGAGGCTTTGGCCGGCAGTATTCTCTTCACTTCGCGATTAGAATTGTAAGTAGTTCAGGACCTCTGATCCGAAGCTTCCAGAGCTTCGAGAAATCTCTTCAAAAATGAGCCAAATGAGCCCAAGACAAGTCGTATCTTTTTATAGAAATGCTTCACAATCCATACTAGAAACTTTCCGGACGCCTCCTGAAAAAAGTGCCTCGTTTGTCCTCGAAAGTTGTTCACTTTTGAAGAGAAACGTGGCCAGAGGTCCTCAAGAAGAAAACGGACACCAAATTCATAAGATTCACCACTAGAACTCATCGCTTTCTTTACCATTTTAGTTCGATGCTTCCCTTGTTTCTCCCTTAGGAAGCTCCTCTAAACGTTGGGAGTCATGTCTTCTATCATCATCTTCAGATATCGAGCTGTGGCATGGAACCAACAGCCGGTGGATGAGAACAACGAAGCTTGCCCAGGATCTAGATAGAGGTGGCCTCGATAAGGTCCTCTATGTTGCCGAGGTCATGTCCACGAAGGAGAAAGAAAGGAAAACCAAGAAGAGAGATCGGGAAGAAGCTCCAGTCCAAAATGCTGCTGGCGATGGTCAAGGCGACAACGTTGCTTTGAAGCACATCGTAGAAGACTCAGAAGATGAGGAAGCCCCGCCACCTAGTAGCTGGGTCGGATATGCGTCTGACCTCTTGAAGGTACTGAATAAGCTGACGGACAACCACCTAGCGGCACAGTTGGACTTGTCGCGAGGTCATCTCGAGTACTACATGCTCATAGAGGCACTGTCTGCGAAGAGTGCAGAGGAACCCAACTGCAAAACGGCGAGCTGGTGCGGATAGCTCAAAAGTTCATCGACCCATCAGCTAGCAGGGAATCAAGATGGACCACGCCGGAGCTGCAGATGCTCCTCATGAACAACAGAACCATGATCTGGCACACCTTGTTCCTTGATGCAGTACTAGCGTCCGGTCGTAGTGATCGCCATTTGGATGCTGTTCATCTTCTTCTAAAGAGAATCGTGAACAACTGGTACTTCGAGCGGCGAGATCCAAGCTTCGGCCTTTTCGAAGCGGTTGTCTGTGATGAGATCGAGATTACTCCAGAGGCGGCCCTCGAATTGGCCGACGGAATTGAGTTCCCTTTAACACTCACGGCGAAGAGGGCTCTGAAGTGCATCATCTTGGAGAAGTATGCTCCTCTTCGTTCTTACGTCCGACGCGCGCTGAAATCATTTCCACTTTTCGAGCGTGACGCCGAAACGCAGTGGAAAGAAAAGAAGATCCACTTCAAGCTCTGGCGTTCTGCAATGGGTTCACAGTGGTCAAAGCAGATGTCTCGTATGGCTGCAAGAGTTGTCCATCCACGATTTCCAGCAGCAGACCCTGTGGTTGCGAATACTTTCCCTGCCATCAACATCACTAGGACAATGGAGCTGATCGAAGAGCAAGTAGTAGAAGGAAATGACTCCGAAGACGTGAGGCAACTACTGAAAGACTTCTACAAACGTCGCGGCAAGCAGACTACTGAGCAGCGTGCTATGACAGGCGAGTTTGCTGATCTTCGTCTGTTATGCAAGAACCGCGCCGAGAAACGAGAACACCATGGAGATTCTAAGGAAGGCAAAGTCCTTAGCTTCGCAGCAGATTAGAAACGCTTCGTTAGTTTTTCTGCAGTAGATCTTGGATTCCGGGGGGTCATGGCTGAGTATCTAATACAGACTACAACTGCAACGAAGGACGAGCGACGTGTTAACATCGTTGCGGGAAAACGTATCGCCGAGGAGGAAAACTTGACCAAGAAGATCAGCGACGTCTTGCAAGTGGTTCTTCTTCGCGAAAAGAGTAAGCGCCTCGTGCGCGTGACCTCATTTTACAACTCCGGCGCTTGGTGCCAAGGCTATCACCTAGCGGAAGACGAAGATGAGGGCTACCGAACTCCTAACATCTTAGCAGAAGTGTCTTTTACAGGTGGACTAGTTGGAGAGACTGACGTTTATGCCGGCAGGATCGAATACGCCCGGGATGAAGACAATGGCGGATACACTGTCAAGCTAGTAGATGAGAAGTGGATCACGCCCGACATCGTTGTTCGTCAGATCTATCGAAGTCTAGAGAAGAGTCTCCAAATGGGAGCACTGGAGCGATGTCTCGCAGAGAATCCAGATATCGAACGCGATGTCGTGGAAAAACTGAGCAACTCACATCGCAAGGAGCTGTTCGACATCTGGCAAGATCGTGATCTCCTCCCTGGTAAGATCGTAAACGAAGAACTGAAGAAATCAACTAAGGCACAGGCCCGAGTCGTCTCCTCTTGCTTCTTAGATGATGCTTACGAGGCGCGTGGGAAAGAACGTGATCTGTCCGCAGCAATCGGCAAGGCGCCAGCGCCTGCAAGTAAGCAAGAGAGTGGCTTCTCGCGGCAGGAGGTGCAGCTGCTGTACGTCCTGGAGACAACAACAAAACCAGAAGACCTTCTCGGGTACAGGCGCTACGCGACTTTCAAGTCGCACCGGAATGCACAAGGTGAACGTCCACCGACTATGCGTCTGCATTGGGAGGAGAAACAGTACGAGCCTAAACGTTCGAAGTTTGCTCCGGAATGTCCTGTCGCAGGAAACACCGACTTGAATGTCGCAAAATCTTTAGTCCCGTATGTGCTCTTCGAGTTTGCACTCAGAGAAGGCAGCGTAGCTCTTCGCCGACTAGATTACGACCCCAAATCAAACGTCCAGTCCACGGCTGATATTCCACTACCAGCAGAGGTCTTCAAGCATAGACAACTAGTAGAACTACTCAAGCAGCAGGACACGTTGCAGCTGGCCGCCGATGGTGATCTACTAGATGACGAACTTAATCCACCTACGACTACGAAAGGGGAGAAGAGCTTCGCGAAGTCCATGAAGATGAAGGCAATGAAGACTGCGGCTGCCTCTAGCAGCAGCACGATGAATGCACAAGCCAAAACACCTGTAGGCTAAGCCACAGGCTCTTCCTTCATTAAATGCACAACATCTCACGACATACTGACGCTGTTCTGATATAATTCATTCACGAGATCGATTCGAATCAATTTCATACTCTTCTGCAGTAAAAGAGTGGACGTTTTCTAACAGTCTGCCACATAGTCCTTTTGTAAAAGATATTACGAATTCACTCTATTTGTCAGTAAGTTAATTTCATACAACAAAAAATAGCTCACAAGTAGAATCACCGCGAGTATTAATTTCGAGTCAAAAGCAACGGATAACGTACGACATACCGGGCAACAGTTACGAATGTTTCAACTTGAAAGAGGCAAACTCTGCTGGGATATACATACTACACACCAACTGTTTTCATTGAATAGTGCACACTCTGGACCCTTCATCTTGGATATTGGTATTGCTGGACGCCGTCGCTCGGCTGGATGCCGTTTCCTCCTGCTCCTCTAAAAGAATCTGCGCAAGTGCATGGCCAAAAGCTGGACCAACAGGATGGTAGTACTGCTCTAGTGTCCCACTCGGTCGAGGACTTCGCACACCAGGTGCTCTCGGCCAAAGTGATAGATGTTGTTTCCCGCCGGTTTTGGATCTGTATGGGAGGTCAAGTTGAATCTGAGGGGAGCACATGAGACAAAGAGGCCAGAGACTGCATCTGCAAAATGAGTGAGAAGGAGTAATAGATACCCCCGCGCCCGCAAGTAGCCCTCTTGCTCCAATATTTTTGCCGGCACCAAAGCAGACCCATGCAAAGTAAAACCATCAGGCCCATCTAGGTCGTTAGTTCTTCGTGCATGGAATAAGAAAAACTGCACGTCATCAGTAGCGTATGGCATGCCGTTCGACCTGTATTATTTGCACATCATAAAGAGGGAGACTGTCTGCGCCAGAATCTTATAGATATTTGCCGTAGGCTCCAAATGTGCATCGATGTAGCAAATGCCTTCGCATGGATGCCCGTAAGCATGCCGGGCGGCCATCTTCAGTCTTCCGGGGATAGAGTGTCTTCTCTTGGACACTGCAGGACGCGCCATGTCGTCGCCTTTCACGGAGATACCCGTCAACTGCTGTACATTCTTCATCCGCAGGCAGGTACTCAAGTGGTCCTGCACCAAGTGCGGCAATGAATGCGGACCTTGCTCTGTTCTCTACTAAGTTCGGCCTACTAGATGCTTGATGAAGCCGGAGCTGTTGAGAGGACATCCCAGCTCCTTTAGTCCATAGCTCGGCCACATACTCGCTGACACGCAGCATGGTCATGGTGTTCTGTGCTGCCAATGGTTCGAAACGGTCGTACTCATGCAGCCGATGGACATAGTGGCAAAGCGCCTCGTTTGAAGTAGATGCGCAGTAGGATACTAGTAGCATGCCATGCATTACATCAGCCCGATGGCATAGTATGTATCTAATCTTTCTAGCCCATGGGCCATCCCTGCGAGAGCATCCCTTGAACTGCACAGGAATCCATCGATCAACACAAGCCGAATCAGCTCCGTTTCTACTCCGAGGCCTAAGAGCGAAATCGAACGAGGCCTCTTGTCCTGCTATGAGGTCACATCCTTTCTTGATCTGCGTTTCGAATTCTTGACGAGATTCCACCTCGATTTCTCGTGGTCGTGATCCCATTCTGAAGTCATCATCCTGAGTAGAGTGGTCACGATCGTGCCAATTTTGCTCGTACAAGGAGAATGTTTGAGAGCAGACGACGCGTGTTGTTATTAATAAAGGCCAGATCTGCAGCTGTGGCCAAGATGTTAGTCTGTCTCGCCTGTAATCTTCATCCTCTTATCCTTCAGATTCAGTGTCTAGCCAAATCCTCCACACAGGTCACGTTTTGCATTTTCCTCCCTCATCTCTCCTTCATTGATAGGCAAACTAGACGGCTTCGCATGCATATTCTGGCTGTTTGGCAATACTTGTAGACTAGTAAAACTTCTGCTGCTAGATGTTGACGAAAAACATGACCTCGCCCGGATCCTCCAGCCGCTCCTCGATGCGTTCCGACCCAACTCCAACGGTCGAGCGCTCATTTGTGTACGTTTTTCAGGAGCATGCTGACCTTCATATCCATCACGGCCTCTCCAGGCTCCACTCTTACTGCCTGCACCAGCAACCGATCCAGCAGCAGCCTACCAGAAGCTCAAAGCCTATCTAGTTCTTTAAACTAGCTAGTTAAGTAGCTAGTTAAACGCCACTGAAAATTAAAAAATTTACTTTTTATCTTTTTATGCAATATACTTTTTAAGCTGGCCATACCCACGACCACCAGGTTAAGAGCCTGGCGCTCTACCGACTGAGCTAACCGGGCTTGTTGACTTCTCTGAATTTGATTGACCCCACACAGAGGTTCCAAAAGCAGACACGGACAGATAAAAGAAGAAATGGACGCGCCAGCACAGGTGGATGACAACTGCTTCGCTGCGAATGTGTGGT
>CAJINU010000221.1:0-10341 GCA_905178165.1 Amoebophrya sp. A25
GAATGAAGGAAGAGAAGGGGAAAAAACAGTGAGGAGGGTGGCATCAGAAAGAGCTGAGACCACAAGAAGAGACAGGAAGTGACAGGGAGAACCGCCGCTGGCCGCGCGTCCGCGCGCGCCATCGCAGGACTCAAAAAACCATCAAAAACTGGACGTGGCGACATCGTTGCTACGGGCTCAGCACGAGGAGGAGGCGGGGGCCCCTGTCACTTCCCCCCCCCAAAAAGAAAAAAAAGTAGGACCATTCAGGGGGAAGCACTCGACCAAAGCAGAAGAAAAAGGAAGGAGAAGCAAAGCAGGAAGAAAAAGGAGAGACTCAAGGAAACGAAGAAAATAAAAAAGAAGGAAGGGGAGAGGCTGGCCTGAAGCAATGCAAAAGGCAAAGGGGCCCCATGATCGGGACAGCCGGCCATGATGGAACGAAAAAAAGGGGGAGGATAGACGCTCCAGATCTAACCTCCGACCAGGCGCCCTCTGGGAAAAGGTCGGAGACGCAATGGCCACGAGGCAGAGGGCATGGGAATAGCCCCCCAAAACTGGGGCCCCACTTCTGTAGAAGCAGACGGGAAACGGAGGGGCAGGGCTCCGAGCGGCCCTCGGCGTAGTGACTGGACTGACCGAAAACATGCCCCGGAACTTCCGGCCAGGGCGCCGGCCTCGGCGGTAAGCGCCCTGACCAGCCAAAAAAGACAACGACCGAAAATATACCCTGACCTTTTCGGTCGGCCCTTCAGTAAGGTCCAACCGGGGCCGCGAGCCGCCTGATGATCCGAAGGAGGCAAGAATAAGAATTATCGGGCAAACAACGGCTAGGACCAGGCAAACAACGGCTAGGACCAGGCTGAGTAAGAATGTGACTGGTGCGCGCCCTGGACCTGAATAGAGAAAGGTCGAGCGATCGGGTCGAAGTAGGGAGATGATTGCTCTAAGGATAGGCGCCCCGGGTGTCTGATCGTCAAGGGCTGGGAATGAGGAAAGATGATCAATAAATGGGCGCCCAAAAGTGCGACCGAAAAAAGACCCGTATAATTTCGGTCGCGCTTTTCGGCCAGTGGAGTCACCAAGGGGGAAGGTGACCCTACATCAGGAAGAGGTGAACAAATGTCGCGACCTGGTCGCTGCCCAAAAGTGCGACCGAAAAGAAACCCGTATAATTTCGGTCGCGCTTTTCGGCCAGTAGATCACAAGAGAGAAGATCGCCGTCACCTCTCGTCGCCTCAATATCGGAGGAAAATGGGACAGAATTGAAATTGAATAGTGAACGTCTATTGTATCTCAATATTATGGGACAGGACAGAATTGAAATGGAATGCTATCTCAATATTATCTCAATATCGGAGGAAAATGGGGCAGAATTGAAATTGAATAGTGAACGTCTATTGTATCTCAATATTATGGGACAGGACAGAATTGAAATCGAATGCGGATCGCCAGGTGGAATAATCAAATTAAGGCCACAAGAGCGGGCGGCGGATGCGGTGAGCCAACCGATCGACCCGCCGCAAAAGAAAGTGAGAACGAATCCCGAGTTCCACAATTTAAGGTCCTGAAATTATAATATCCTCGATCATCAAGGTGAAGGGACGAAAGGGAAGAAGATGATCAAAGTAGGCCGCGCCGTGGGCGCCACATGAGCAATGATCGAGGATCGAACTTAAGGAATCGCATGAATCGCATAAAGATGTTACAGGAGGTGCGATCTCCATCTGAGGAATTGAAAATTAAGGAAAAGGACCGACCACGCCGGGAAAAGGATAGAATCAGCAAGGAAGTGATCGAGCCCGAAGGAGTGAATGAGGAATAACAAGGGTTCACCTCGGCAGGTTAAGTCTTGAAGGTTACGGCTCGATAGTCTTGAAAATTACGACTTGATCTCGATCGCAGGGAAGTGAAGGGACAAGTGAAGGGACTGGAAAAAAAAAAAGAAACGATGATCGAGATATAAGTAACAGTAATTACTTACCAAGAAACTCGGATTTGAATGGAACAGGGACTTTACGCTTTCGGAAGCACTTAAGTGTAAGTACACGACTTATCTCTCTGCATCACAAAGTATGGCCTTAGACTCAGACAACGCCGGCGCGAAGTAACAGGAGCGAGACAGCAGCGGAAAAAGGGGAAGAAAAAAGGTATTGTTTACTGGAACGCACAAGAGGGCGTGACCTATGGCTGCCTAAGTGCAGCCTGCGCCGCTCAAGTCCCATAGGCTCAGATAAAGTAGAGAATGAGGCGGAACCCAATAGGGGGAGCCTAGGTATGGCAGGTTGCTCCTGCCTGCTCTTTGGTAGATAGTACAGTGCGGGAATCGGGGAGCGAGTGTGACGACCTCGTGTTGTCTGCTCCCCGCCCCCATACCATAGGACAGAATAGCTGAAAAGTATAGAAGGTCATCGAGAGTAAGCATCGAGATGGACTCAGGGTGGTGGGGCGCACCTGTGGCAGCCAGCTGCTGCCTGTCTCGCGCCACCTTGATGTGCATCCACGTAGCGGGCGGGAGGAGACGCTTGTGACAGCCGGGTGTTGTCTGTCTCTCTCCTGCCTTGTAAACTGAAAGTGGAGGCCCCGTGATGGCATAGTCACCCCTTTTCAGTGACTGACCAACAACAGGCCTCAAGGCGCGTGGGAATACCTAGCGACGAACGAACGAAAAGGAACTGACACCGGGCACTGGCGCCAACGAACCTACAGCGCCCTATCTTGGGTCAGCGAGGCCAGGCAAGGAGAGAACAAGAAGTAGGTAGGTGCCCTTTTGTGATAAGTATGCAAAGTCGCCGCGTTTCTAGATATAATAAAAAGTACACGAGTGCACGTAGGGATGCTCTCGTGTTTAGATGTAGTAAAAAGTCAGGCATCTGAGTAGCGGCTGTATATAAACACAGACGCCTGGGTGTCTACTGGACACATGTACAGACGGGCAGGCGTCTACTGGGTACATGTGTTGCTGCGCTTGCCCTTGTGTTTAGATGACCTATTTGAGCAGGTCACCACTTAGACGCTGCATCTAAACACATCGTCACACCACCCTCGAACAGGAACGAGACAACGACGGGACGCGGCGTGGATCTATGCCCCACCAAAAGAAGCAAAGGAGGCCAAGAAACGACCGAGCAAAGGCGAAACTAAGAAGCGAGACGTGAGGTATTGCCTTGTCTCTATTGTCTCTCTCTTGTTGGGATAGATGTGCGTGGCCTAGGAGTGCAAATTTGTAGCATAAGGGTAGAGTGTGTAACGTAGAGGAGAGTAGAGTGTAGGGTAGATCAGACATCGCGGACAGTAGTAAGCTGTCCGCGCGAGGTAATAACAAATATGACTAGAATGGGACTCTATCTCACTGACATCCGCAGTTCCCCTCCGCATGGCGGAACGGTGGATAGGATACCTCCGTGACCTCGACGCGGGAGGGGCAGGGAGCTGGGGGCCCCGCGGCGTGGCTGAAGTAACTCGTGAAGAGCTACAGAAGGTGGCGGGCGACCCTTGGGACATACTCGAGGAAGTCCTGGCATTCTACAAAGACGTCCGCGCAGTGCACAAGCGGAACGCCCAAACAGGAGCAGTCCGCAAACTGCGCCGGCTGTCGTTCGAATTGGCGGAAACGAGCTCGCCGAGGGCAATCCACAAACTGGCCTCCTGGATCTACAAAACCGCCAATCTCGCAGGGGAGTGCGGTGCTATCCTGAATGTCTTCAGGAAGCAAGGGGAGGCAATAGGATACCATCGGGACGAATTCGGAGAGGCAGACGTAGCGGTGGTTCTCTCGGTGGGAGCCACGGAATTCCGCTGGGAAGACGACGAAAAGGGACCAGGACGCCAGGAGACAACCGCCCCCGCCTTGCTCCGCTGGTTCACCAGGGAAGAGAACCGGAGGACGCGGCACGCAGTCAGAGCAGGCGGCCCCAGGTTCTCGCTGACACTCTGGGGAAAGATCCACCGAACGCACGGCCCCCAGCCGTCGATAAAGTACAGACGAGAAGGGGGGGAACTGCTGGAAATTATACCGCCATACTTCCAATTGTTTCAAAATACAGGACGCACGACGAAGACAGAAGCGAAGAAGACAGCAACGGCCGACGCCATGGGCGGAGGAGGAAAGGACGCGGCCCGAGAAGCGGGGCGCACAGCGTTCCAGGACACGTTCAGGAACGAGGACAGGCGGTCGAAAGTTCAGAACTCGATCACAGACCTACTGTGGAACACGAAGGCCGGGGATGGATTCAACTTCCACCCAAAATGTTTCCGGATCGGCTGGCAAGCCATTCTGAGAAACGGCAGCAGCGAAGAGGTGACGAAGCTAAAGCAGTGGCTCAACAAAGAGAAAGAGGACAACGCCCTCATCTACACGCCGCAACTGACAGACAACGGCTACCGGAACAGGGACGGCGAGGAGGTCAACCTCCGAAACAAAAAGGAAGACACAGCGGTGCCGGAAAGCATCTGGCAGGCGGAGAAAGACGGAAAAAAAGGAGCGAAAGGCAGAGGCAAGGACCAGAAGGGAAAGGACACGAAGGGCAGAGACGGCAAGAAGGACGACGAAGACCGACCCAGGGGACGCAGCAGAGCGCGAGGACGAAGCCAGGCAAGAGAGCGGCAGCCAACAGGCAGCAACGAAGACGACAAGCAGAACCGAACAAAACCACCAGCGAAAAAAGAAACGGGCGAACGCCCCGCGTGGATGTCCGACTCCTACCGCCCCGGGATCGGAATCCGCGTAGACCTCTCTATGCTGCTTGCTGAGGTCGATTGGGCAACGGTTTTAGAGGTCTTGGACCTGGAAGACCTCTGTGACTTGCCTTTGCCACAGGATGCCTTCGTTACCTTGCTCTTCAAATTGGCCCAAGCGCCTGGAGAGGCCCGGAGGATTCTCACAATGATGAAGGCGATGCCCACCTCACCGCCGTACAACGTGGTGCGAATCCACAAAGCCGAAAAGCGAGAGCGGGCACCAGCGAACAGCACCAAGCAGGAAGACGAACCCGAAGGCAGCAAACCAGAACCGGAAAAGGAGCACGCCTACGTCTTCGAGGATGACCGCGAAAAGTATCTGCTTGTGCAGAAAAAAGAAGCCAAAGAAGGAGAAGGGGGAGCCACGTGCATCCCCTACACGGACGAGGTAAAGGCTACAAAAGTAGTAGTGACGCGGGCCGACGGCGGTTTCCTACCTGACGGGCAGAGAGCAGTGGTTGGCAAGTTGGTCGAGCAGCTGCGCCGCAGATGCCCCACCACAGACGAGGCACAGGACGGGACGTGGGTCGAGGTGGCCGAACAACAAGCAAAGAAGAGCAGACAAGAGCCCGCCGCCCTTGTCCTAACCGTACGTAGGAAAGCACGAGCGCACCCGGACGCAGAGAAGCAAGAAGCAGAGGCAGGAGGAGCGAAGAAACGCAAAAGGAACGAAGCGGCCGAAGATGGCGCGGAGGAACAGCGAGAAGAGGACGCGGAGATGTTCGACGAAGAAGAGCCAAGCAGAGTGTCCCGAGCAGGATCCGACAGCGAAGAAGAAGAGGTCACAGGAGAAGAGCGGAGGTCTTGGTTCTCCACTCTGTCGTGGTCAGCAAAGAAACCGGTGGCCAACGCTCTGGCGCTAAGCAAAGCAGCACAACCAGGGCCAACGACCACCAGCACGACGAGCACGCACAAGGTCGTCACGTTCCAGGAGCCAACGAACATGACCGAAGAGGTGACCAAAGCGCTGGCCACTCTGATGCGGTCAGAAATGAGGCTAGGCCTTTTGGAAAGGCTCAGGCACAGCGCACCAGTGCGCACACTGCTGGAAGAGGTTCAAACATCCGTGTGGACTTGCCGCATCGAATGGTCGCAGTTCGAGCAGATGTGGAATCTGCTGGTCTCTACGCAGGCCATCATTCCCATGAAGTACACCTAAAAAGGTGGAAGGGGAAAAGAAGAAAAAAGAACAGGAAGGAAGGAGAGGAAAAAAAAAAAAAAAAGGTATTAAACGGATATGCCTTATCACCTTATAGACCAGCACTGGCGCCATAGTTTTAGTAGCTGGAATGTTCCCTGCTCCTATTTCGCCTCCCTGTCATACTTATAAAAAAAATCATTTTCCAGGTGACTGCCGTCGGGAAGATGTGGAGCGACGAAGAAGAAGAACACGGGGAGGAAGAGCAGCACACAGAAGAGGAGGAAGAAGAAAAAACCGAGGAGGAAGAAGAGGAAAACGAAGAAGAAAACGAGGAAGAAGAAGAAGAAGAAAAGGGCTCCCCATGGGAGGAGCTCTCTGTAAGAGAAAACGACGAAAAGAGCACCGTCGAAAAGTGTGTCGATGTTATCGACGCAAACGAAGGCAACCTTTTCAGGCTGCTCACTGCATTAGGATTTACTTTTCATCTCCCTAAGAGATTTTTTGCATAAGTAGAAGAAAACGAAGAAAAGAAGGAACAAGGAGGGAAAGAAAAAAAGTCTTATCTTTCAGCAGAGGAAGACGAGGCCCCCCCCGTCTGGTGTTCAGAAGGAACAACGACAGGCCCGCCAGGGGCCTGCATCGGTACAATACAAAGAGCGAACAGAGAGACGGCGCGGAGCGCCAAGAAGAGAAGAAGGAAAAGAAAAAAAAAAAGCAAAAAGCCTCGATCGGTGACGGGCAAAGCCGGCCGCGCAATCGGTAAGCAAGGAGAGAACAAGGAGAAAAAAAGCCGAGCGCGAGGGACGAAGAACACAAAAAAAAAAAAAAAAAGGAAAAAAGGCGTGCGCCGATCGGTCGAACGTGGGCCGGCACAGTCGGCGTCGCAATCGGTAAACAAGGAGAGAACAGGCAGAGAAAAAAACGAGCTTGAAGGACCTAGAACAAGGAAAAGGCGCAAGCCGATCGGTCAAAGGAGAGAAGGAGGCTAGGGAAAGGCGCTAGCCAGCTAGCACACAGGGGCCGGGGCTCGCGAATAGTGGCCAGGGGAAGGCTGGCCACCACGCGAGAAAGGGTGGGCAGCGGGGGGATGAGGAGCCCCACGCCAAACCACTCCCCCACCCCGGCAAAAGGCGCAGGAACGCCCGCACGCCCCTCGAACAGGGAAGAGGGGCGGGAGAAGAGAAAAGGCAGCAGCGGGCCCTCGGCACCCGCTGCGGCCGAAAGGAGAGGCAAGCCGGGACGACAAAAAACCCTCCCACGGGGGGCACCGCCGTGGAAGGGTCGGGAAACAGGTGGCCAACCCAAAAAAAAATGACAGAGGGCAACTTACAGAGTTACGAGAAAAATATTAGGGAGGACACCCGGACAAACAATGCTAGGGCGAGGATAACCCAAACGAACCTCAACAAGCGCGCCCCTGACGGCTGGCCAGAAGGAGAGCGAGAGGAGAGGGCGCAGCCCGTGGACGGCTCTAGCAGAACGGACGGCCGGCCGGAGGGGGTGCAAAATGCTAGGGCAGGGGCCCGCACAGACCCCGCCCCTGG
This sequence comes from Amoebophrya sp. A25, assembly GCA_905178165.1. NCBI lineage: Eukaryota > Dinophyceae > Syndiniales > Amoebophryaceae > Amoebophrya > Amoebophrya sp. A25. The sequence continues at coordinate 7,405 of CAJINU010000221.1, forward strand.
GCGAGAAGAGAGATGCCCAGGGGAGAAAAAAGGGACGGGGAACCCAAGGAACCCCAAAAAGGAGACGACACCCACCGAAAAGGTGGAGGGAAGGGACCAGACTGGCAAGAACGCTGCCCCAGACAGACTAGGAACGATCAGAGGCAGGCGAGCAACCCTCGCAGCGATGAGGGCAATGGGACTCAGGGAGCATAGAGTAGTGGGGGACGGACACTGTGGGTATCACTCTGTCCTCCACCAGCTTCAGACGAGGGACCTCGCGCCCCCCGGCATCAGCACAATGTGGCAAGTGCGAGCGCTAGTAGAGAAAAACGCGTGGAGAATGGAGGAAGTCGTGGCGGGGATGAGACGGAGGATACAGCGCAAAAACAACCACCGCAGCAGGGGGCTTGCGCCCCAATGGACTTGGATGACAGGGGAAGACCTGGACATCCTAGCCAAGACGCTTCTCATCAATATCCGCATCTTCATGAATACAGACGCGGGGGGCACGTTCGTGATACCTGGGGCGGGGGACGCCCCAGGCAACCTGCCAGAGATTTGCCTAGTATTCACAGGCGGACACTACAACTCCACGACGCGGCTGGGAATAGGTAGAGAACAGCCAGGGCAGTCGCCCGCGGCCCGGTCGGCTGGAGTGGGAGAAACAGGCAAAGGACCGCAGGAGAAGAGAGGGCAACAGAAGGAGAAGGACAGGGCAAGGAAACAGGAGAACAATGGAAAGAAGGAGGGCCACCCGGGAGGAAGCCAAAGGAAGCAGGGAGAGGCGCGGCAACAATCATGCCAGGAGGAGAGGAGACCAGACGAAGCGGGCAAGAGGAACTCCAGGGGAGTGCCCCCGGCGGTGATGTTTGGACGAATAGAACACCAACGGGGCGGGGTCATCCTGCATGTAGTGAGCAGGAAGGCCCGGCAGATGCAGGGACAATCGGCGGACATCCTCAACGAGCACCCGCAAGCAAAGGAACAGGAACAAGACCGGAACAGGGACAGGCCCATGGGCAGCGCCAGGGTGTTCGACCAGGCGCTTGGCCCGGGGAAGGTGGTGAACATCATGGGACAGGAATCACCGGGCCCGCCGACAATCGGCGAAAGCTATCGGCACCGGCTCCAGTGGCTCAGTGAGGGCCTGAAAGACGCAGCTAAGCAGCTCGGCAGCCAGATGGGGGCAGGCGGTCTCCGTTTCTTCTTCCCCCACGGAGCAGGGTGCGGCCAGGCTGGGGGAAGATGGAGGGACTACCTAAAAGTCTTGGGGCTCTTCAATGAGGAACTTAAGAAAAAAGGAGGCAGCCTCACGGTCGTGAGGAAGGCAGGAATAGGAAAGGAAACAGGCGAAGGAGTTGGAAAAAAAGCACAAAAGCGCAGGCGGCAGAAAGACCGCAAAGAAGAGGAGGAGAGGAGGCGTGAGCCTGTAGATTTAGAAGTGCAAGAAGCAAAAAAAACCGACACCAAAGGCGAAAAGTGGACGGAGGTGAAAAGAGTGAAGAAAAGAGCAAAGGAAGCACCCATAAGGGAAGCAGGCGGAAGGCTGGAAGAGTGGCCGGATGGGGTAGTCATCCTAAAAACCGCGAAAAAAGGCGGGGAGACGCGGCCACTTTTGCGCAAAATAAGAGAAGCCATAGGCCGAGGGGAACTGAAGAGAAGGAGCACAGAGCCCCGGGACAGCGTGTGCTCAAGCAGTCTGGTGGCCTATGAATGGACGGCGGGGGCCGGTAGGAGCGGCACGGTGGCCATGATCGCCCACAAGATCCACGCAGGCAGGCCAGGGAGAAACGGGGACACGATGACGGAAAGGGCCGACAGGCTTCGCAAGGGGCTCGCGGAGCTAAGCGAAGACATCAAAAGAAGAAGCAGAGGAATAGAAGAGGGACAAGGGCCCCCGATCTCGCTAGCCTTCGAGGAGGACCAGAAAGGAGGGGAAGAGGCAAGACAGGAACAGGCAGCAATCCAACAGGAAGAAGAGGCATTCGTGAGGGGATTGCGGGGCGCAGGCTGCGACGTTTTACCCTGGCGGATACAGCGAAAGGAATGGAACACGTGGCGCCTGGGCAAAGATTGGACGCATGTGATCAGGGTAAACGTCGGGAGGAACAGAAACGCAAAAGAAGGCACAACGACAGAAGTGGCAGAGCGTGCCAAGAAACTGCGCGACGCGATGGACGTGAAAGAGATGCGCATACAGAGGGGCCTCGACAATGTCCGGGAACCAAAAGGGCAACAAGTCGGGCAAGGAGTGCGGAAGGCTGCCAGGGGTGCAGGGATTAAAATCCGAGAGGACGGGACACGAAAGAAGCCCCCGCAGAAGAAGTATCTCCGTGTATACATGCACAACTGCAACACACTGAAGGGCCGGGAATCTGCTTTAGTGCAAGACATGAAAGAATATGGAATAGACGTCGCCGTAATGCTGGAGAGCAAACTCCCGAGCGGAACAAGGTGGCTGCAGGGATATAAGATGGTCACCCGAGCGGGGAAAACCGAAGGAAGAAGGGAAGGCGTCACGATGGTATGGAGCGAAGAAATCGACAGGGAAATGGAGGCCATCGACGCGGAAACCGACCAGACAACTCGGCTACAACTGGGCGGGAGGGTCCGCCTCAATATAGTTGGGCACTACGGAAGACAGGAAGGAGAAGAAGATGCCAGGACCCGCTGGGCGGAACTGCGGGGAGCCATGAAGAGTTGGAAGGGGTCGACGCTCCTGATGATGGACGCCAATGGGCGGATAGGTGAAACTGTCGAAGGGGTCACTGGAAGCAGGATAGTAGATGGAGCGACGACAGAAAACGGCAGCGAACTGCTCGAGACCGCCCACGCGGCAGGGATGCGTCTGATGTGCACGACCGGAAAGAATAGGGCAAAAGAGGCGCACACATATGAGTACACGCTCCCGGGGGGAGGAGGACAGGGACGAAGCAAGATAGACTACGCCTTGGC
>CAJINU010000222.1:0-10310 GCA_905178165.1 Amoebophrya sp. A25
CCATGCCGCTGCTCGCCTTCTGTGCTGGCTGTGTCCTTCAGCTTTTCGCTTAATCCCTGAAAGGCGCAGCCGCTCCGCTTTGCGGCTCTGCAGGCCTTTCATTGCTGCTAGTCTCCCTTTTCAAACATTTAAAGTGCTTATTTTAGACATTGAAAGGAAACGCGTAATGCTTCATTCTCACCCCATCACAGATAATCGAAAGCGAATGCGATTGGTGCCATACTGGTTCGATGAACTACGAGGTCTTTACGTGGTACATTGAGTCAATCGTAGTCAGGAAATGGATCGAGTGGAAGAAGAGCTTCTCGGCGGAATTCCAGAAGGAGATGAGGTTAATAATCTTAGTGGACCGGCACCCTAGTCATGTAAAAGCTTGGCGACCTAACACGCAGATACGAGGAGATGTGTCGATGTGCTACGTGCCGCCTGAATGTACTAAATTGGTCCAGCCTTGCGACACGAGCAAGCTCATCAGCAACACCCGCGCAGCGATTGCCCGATGGAGGAGGACTGACGACATAAAATTCGAAGCAGAGCGATTGCGCGACGTAGTAAAGCACTACCAGCTGCAGCACTCTGGGGAGACAGAGTTCATCAGGTGCGGCTGGCAGATTTCGGGGCCGGTGACGCGACACATGTGGCACAGCAGGCTTCAAGAGTTTTACGAGGCGCAGAATATGTCGACGGTGCGAATTCCAGACAGCAAGCTAGCGAAAGAGTGGTGCGAGCAGTGCGTCAACGTCGAGAGGCATATCTGCATCTGGCACCAGCATGCGCCTACTGCTGTCCGAAGTTCCGAGACTGCTCATCGATATCTGAGACGGCTAACAGTTCCCGAAGATGGGCCGAGCACTGTAGGGCTTGTAACGGAGATTTCAGAGGAGGAGTTCTGGGCTAACAAGCTGCAGCACCTTCCTGCTAAGCCTCCTCGCAAAGTTCCGAAAGCAAGAGTAAGGGATGCCCCTACTTTATGGCTAGTCTCTCTGTTCGTACTCGTTCGCGATGGCGATTTTCTCCCTCGAGTAGTGTAGTTTTATATTTTCAACTTAAAGTAATCAACTTCGTCTCTTTATGCGTTAGGTATGTCCTAGAAATATCTTATAGAATTTCTTCTACTAGGTGTATCTTATATTATTTCTTCTGCATCCTCTTATTTTATGCGGATGCTGCAGCTGCGACTACATCGTTGACCTTGGAGCCAAGCGAGCAGTCGTTAGTGTGTGCCGAGCTAGAAGGAGCAGCTTCGTCAAGTTCCAGCTCAACTTCTGCTCCAACAACATCTTCATCTATGTTTCTACCTAAAAGGAGGAAGGCAGAGAAATTTCAGAGCGAGGAATTCTTCAGCAGTAAGAGTTGTGCCAGCAGATCGGCGAAGGATACTACTAGCACATCTACAGCGACAAAACAAACTATAACTTCCTCGTCTATAGGTCAGCCACTTGGATTATCCTCATCATCTTCATCTTCATCTCTGCTGGATTATTCGTGCCGCAACTCGTCTGCTAGCGCCGCACTTGGAGCTCCATTACCGACGGCAACTACATCGTCATCAGATAAGAAAACGGAAGTGGCAAATGGAGTTACTACCGCTTCTAACTCGATGATCATTGATCTAGGACATTCATCAGCATCCTCATCATCTAAATCTTCGAGTACGGGCGCACAAGGCATCGGGCCACAACGTGCATCTCCTTTGCTTGATAGCAGAGAAGGCCTTGACTATTGGAACAGCTTGCAGCAGAGCAGAAATCGCGGAGGCTCAGATGATGAAGTTTTTCCTGGAGCACGCCGCCAAGAAAGTGACGAAGAGGGTGAATATTGGGTGGCAGATAGATTATCTTCAGATGAAGATGAACCTTTTTAATTTTTTTCTGATATTTTTTAATCTCCTATGTGCAGTTTATCTTTATTTTTTAATATGTTCAGCATGCGGCTTTCTTGAGAGATGTTCTTGATCTGCTTTTTTTCAATTGTAGGCTTGCAATGTAGACAGATCTTGTAGGTGCTACGCTATCAAACTTGCACTTTTCTTGCGTATTTGATCTAGTATCTCTGCGTTTCTTTATACGGCATTTTTTTCAGATGATAAAGAATTTGATATCTCTGGATTTATGACATATGAAGATGCTCCTACACCTGCATGACCTACCTATAAGTGCACGAAATAGTGATGGCGAAGATATGTCAGATGAAAATCGCTCAGGTGTGAAGCGACTTGTTGTGTTCTCCAGCAGCGTGAAGGGAAATTTTCGAGTTCTACCTACGCATGAATGTCAGAAAGCCCCTTAGCTTTAGATGAAAGGGCCTACTAAAGGAAGATCATAATAAGGATCAAATATATTATATCTTTTTCTGCTGTACTCCAGAAGGCCCTTTTGCTGATTTTAGAAGGCCCTTTTGATGGCAATGCGATTTTCAGTGGATCTATGATCGGTAAAAAATTTTTCGGTGAAGAAAAAAAATCTACAGCACGTCTGATCATCATCGCGAGCGCTTAAAGCGCATGTAAAAGGAGGATAATGCACGTAAAAGAATTTGTTCTTTGAATGATAAAAAAATTATCGGTCATATCTATTTTTTCGTAGCCTAGGAAAGTTCGTGCAGCGTTAACTAGTACTACGATATACGAAAGACACTTGATATATGAAGAACTACATTAATGGCAAAAAATATTCTTTTACAAGAAAAAAGCCCCCAGTTGGCGCACCGTAACGATTTGAAACGAAAAGAGACCCACGCCAGCGCAACGACAGGAGCACCGACCCACCGCGGCCCCGCTTGCGCTGCGCCTCATCTGTTACGCCGCCCGAACTCAGTCAGTTTCGTGATAGAGTACCAAGCTGGGCCATTTGGCATGCCCACGCGCAACACATCGCAAACAAACAACCCCCACACTATGAAGAAACCACAGCAAGCTAACCAGCCGAGCCACTGCGGGCGGCTATGATCATCACCCAACCACAGCAGACAGAAAAGCCGAACCACCCCCGGAGCAAACTGACGCTCGTCATGGGCTTTAAACCAGCCACACCTGTGCACTCCGCGCAGCTCGCCGCCGCCCGCCTGCTGGCTGCTCGCTGGTAGCTGGCTTGGAGATCTCACCCGGCTCGTCATCATGTGGCTGGCCGCTGCTCTTCATCCCTCGACACGTCCCGGCGTGGCGTCCGCTGGGGCTTTGCCCCAGCATCTGCGCTCCCGTGATTACATCTGCCGCATGTGTGTCCAATTCTGCTCGCTGCCAGGAATTCACGCGCGCGCCCAGTCTGTCGCCCTCTCGAAGCTTGTCAGGTGGCGCGTGTTGTTGAGTTTATCAAAGCAAGCGCTGCGCGGCGGTGAGGGGCGTCCGCCATCCACGCGGGCCCCAGCGAGCTCAAGGGGCTGGCTGGGAACTGTGCTGAGGTGAAACCGCCCACCTCGCCGAGAAGTGTCAGCCTGCCAAGCCTCCAGCTTCCGCGACGAGAGGACGCCTCGCCGTCTTCGTCTCTTGCTGCTCCTTCTGTTGACTCTTGGCCCGCGAAAGAGGTTCGTCTGTGGCTTCCTTGCGGGCAGCAAAACAGTGGAGCGCCATGTCAGTCCGGCAGGGGGGTCCCAAACGCGTAACACGAAACAAAATTTTTTTTTTCGTTTTGTGTTATTTTATATTTTTAAGGGGGGCGCCGGTGTGTTTCAAATCGTTACAAATCGTTACAAATCGTTACAAATGATTACAAATGATTACATCTGAATTACATCTGATTTACATCAGATTACCATCTGATTACCATCTGATTACCATCTGATTACAAAACAAAACTTTTTTCGGAAAAGTTTTGCTTCGTAATCAGAGGAACTTTCAGACGGGTCAGACGGTTCGCGCGCGTTGTTGATCCAAAAAAAAGCCCGGATGGATCACCAGACGACGACCCGAGAAGAGCACCCCAACCCAAGGCGCGCCCACTTTCTGTAGCCTACAACTTTGCTGAGGCGTAGGCCTAAGCGTGAAGATGTGCCTTGCCCAGGTCTGCTCCGAGCTTGCCACCCGAAGAGGAAGGCAAGCATTTCCCTGGCTTGAAGGCGGGACGCCAAAGGCAGCCCGCTGCAATCCAGGAGAGCTTGGGGGCGAGCACCACTCTCCACCGCCAGCAAGATGCGACAGACCTGGAGGAAGGCCTCTCCTTGAGGGGCCAGCGGCGGGTCGTGACGTCTGGGAAGCTTGAGGTGGCTGGCATCTCCGAACAAAGGCGCACACGGTGGGAGACAGACACACACTGACGCACAGGAGAGGGACCTTGGTGACAAGCGCCCCCGCGTCAGGTCCAGTTCTCAGTTCTGCTTGCCTCTAAATATCGACATGCCGCGAGCCCTTCAGCAGGCCACACACACCCAGCACCAGGGTAGCGCATGATCACAAGAGCCCTGGGGCAACGACTGCAAGCCCATGCAAAGGAGAAGCCCTCAGCCAACGCCATCCGCAAAACATGACCACGCGCCCCCGATGGCGTGCAGCCAAAGCGAGGCGCCGCGCCCATGGGGTCCCGGCGTCAGCGGTCGCCTGTCTTCAAAAAAGTGACAAGCGCGCGCACCTCCTAGCGCCAGCCCTTGCTTGGCAGCTTGGGGAGGCTCCACCCGGAGGCGGAGAAGCGCAGCCTTTTCACAAGTAGCAGCCCGTGGCGGCGAGGGTTCGGCTCTTGTTTGGTGTGTAATCGGTAGAAAATCGAGCAAAGACCTTTGCCTCTTTTGGTTTCAAATGATTACGGGGCAGGTTCTGGGCAGGTTTTTTTTGTAATTCTTGCATCGCTCCGCGGCTTGCTTGTCATTTTTACGCTACCTTCAATGTAGCACTTGCTGCCCCAGATGGGAGGGAGAGGACGGCCTAAGAAGTATTTGCTCTTTAAAATGCAACTCACATTTCTGCTAACTTTCTTTGATTGCATTTCATATAATAACTTCTTCCTCTGTTGTGCTGAATTTCATCTCTTCTCATAGGTGCACAATATAAAAGTGAATTGAGAATTATTATGCACTTACTTGACGAACTTATGATCTCTTTATTATACAGATCTGCTACTCAGCAGCCAAGTGCAACTGGGATATGTGCACAAAGCACGCAGCAATCATCGCAAGCAAATGGGCGAAAGAGAGGGAGGAACTTTCTAATTATTTCTGCTATAAAATTTTAGATTCATGCTCTCTACATCGAATTTTATTTCTGACTATAATGCTATTTCTTGTTATAGACAGACAGAAGCTATACTATTTTCTATTGACCTAATTAACAGACCACGAAAAGAGAAGCAATTTGATAGCGGCGAGGAAGAAGAAATATTCGGCGGTGGTGGCCTATCTGTCCATGGCAGTATGTCGACGATGGAACTTAGAAGTGCAAGGCAGCATAGACGCTGGGCTAAAAAGAATGGAGAACTTCCTAGTAGCTGTAACGGAGATAGCTCTGCACTCAGTCTGAACGAGACGGAGAGCTTATTTGGCACTGAATTTGGCGGTGGCGATCACAGCGTCCTCGGAGGAGCTTCAGTTTCTGCAGGTGCCAACATACCTGCGACATCCTCATATCAAGCACCTCCTACAGCATCAACTAGTACAACCAGCAAGCAGACATCTCGAACTAGATCTAGGCCAGCTCTATCTACTGCTGAGAAGATGGAATGCCTGAATTCTACTTCTTATGTTCCGCCGGAAGAGACGAAGTGGGACGAATACGACTCAGACGTCTCTTCTTCGTGTAGTAGTAGCTCGCATTCACGCCTAAAAACGAAGAAACGATCGAAGAAGAAGAAAAAGAAACTTAAGATGTCGTCTAGTAGGGCAGCAATAAGCAAATACCACAGGAGGAAGTCTCGATGTAATCTTTCTCGAGATATTCATATCGATAATAATCCGCAATCGCGATCTAGGTCTGCTGCAGCTATGGCTGAAAAGTCTAGTGCATCATCTTCAACATCAAGCGCTGCTGTTAAATATAACGGTATGAGCAAGGTATTTCGCTCTGGCATCAATGATGCTAATAAGCTTCCTCACAAACTAGGCACAAGACGAAGGAAGGAAGAACTTGCCGAAGCGGATGTTTCTCCAGCTACTACATGGGGAGAAACCTCAACTAGCGATAGCTCATCAAGCTCCGAATCAGATTCAAGGAGGCGAAGATGGCATCGTCTAAGAGACGACGCTTCTGATAGTAGTGACAGTAGCAGCAGTGACGCCAGAGACAGGAGGAAACGCCGAAAGCAACGGAAAAAGAGAAAAATCGGAAATGCTTCATTTGATAATGGGAAAGGCGCCTCTTTGAGCAAGAAAGCTAAAAAAAAACAACGTCAGCGTGCCCCTGGAGAAGTTGACTGCCTTGAGCTGGTTGCAGTTGGAGATGTTAGGGATATGCCGCCTGGTCTACCTCGTTCTATTAAGAAAAAAGTGGAAAAGCAGGTGGCAAAGGCGAAACCGAAGCCAAAGCAGAAGTTTCGATGCAGAGGGCGAGCTGGCAAATTTAACGACGAAGATTATGAGATAATTAGATAGCTTGCCTACGTGAATATTGACTAAGTAAATCCGAGTAGATCAGCGAACTAATTGCCGCCTGAGTTGACGTCTGCAATTAGTACGCTAGCGATCTAAATGTGTTAAGCCGCGAGCTACTTTATCTTAGACGCCTCCGAAGCCGCAAGTGCTTCGTTAGGTGACTAAGATAAAGGCCGTTGCGACTTTCTTTGTGATCCTAAAAATAATCCGTTCATGTTTTTTCTGCAGAGAGTGCAGAAGAAGAATCATCTGGCGCAGAATCAGAAGAACCTGGCTACACATCACAGGAGGACATTCTAGAAGACATGAAGAAGAACACGACTGAAGTCTCCCCGCATGATCTTCTTTGGATCGATCCGAAAGACGCTCCGAAAGATAGAAAGTGCCGCGTCATAAGCGCCACGTACTGCGTAAAAGGTGCGAAGAACAAGCCAGCTGGCTGCCAGAAAATTCGAAAAAGTGAACTTCAGGAGCTCATCCTCAATGGGATAATGACTATGAAGCAAGCTACGGGGAAGCGAATGTCGAGAGAGAGCGTGCGGATTTATATCGCAGAAGAAAGGAGCCTCGCAGGGTTTTGATATGAGGCGAACTTCATAGCAGATAGATCTTCTGAAACACCTAACTGAGTAGAGCCAAGACTCTGCTGCTGATTCTCAGCATTGAAGTGCATCTTTCTCCTCTAATTTCAGCACTACCATATCTTCGTAGAGTGCCCGAAAAAGACAAAGAGAATCCCTGCTCTGTGTGATCAGATTCAGAAACTCATGGGATTGAATATCCGGTGGAGGCTGATGGCACCTGGAAAAGATATGGCGCACTCATAATCGCGTAACTCTGAAGATCCTAACCAATATAAGGGCGCTCTGTCATCTATCGGCCTATTCTGAGCATTTTGCCGCTTCTTCTAACACTCGACATGACTGCAATGCGGCAATTCTGAAGTACTTGTTCTTTCCGAACGATCACAAGATTATTGATTCGAAACCGCTGCTGTATAGGTTTACACCTCCAGAAGCGAAGATCCGCTTCAGAGACGCCGAGTTCGCAAGATTCGGTGCGCGACCTATGTCGCCGACGCAGGCTATGACTATGGCCACCATAGAGGCGCGAAAGCTATATAAATACACAGACACTAGCCTAAGCGCTGCAGTATCTAATGAATGATACACATACGATTTCAACCATAGAGAATCTAACTAGGAAGAATTGAATTACTGAAGCAATGAGAGTTAGTCTAGATACACGATCCTTATCTCTAACGCAGCGTGGGTGATGTCCCATCAGAGGCTACAGAAGAACGAAAAATCAGACGCAGACGATGCTATTTTTGACGCGATCGAAGACTGCTTACAGAGGCAAGACTGCTCAGAGAAGATGCACTGGGAAAGGTTCCGAAACTTCTTGAACAAGTGCAAGCAAATGGAATGGGAGGAAATAGTGAGGAGAAGCGTAAACCGCGTATTTGCTGACATCTTCTTGCAGGAGATGAAAGAACACTTAGAATTATGGCTGGCTGGAGTCTTTCTATAGATGAAACAAACGAGTAGGGGAAATTTCTTCAGTTCTGCGAAGCCTCTAATTTCAGACGCTCGGAGGCTCCAGTGCACGTGCACCAAGCAGAAGAACGGAAAAAACAGGACGAAGCTGATGGAACTAGTGCGCATCTCATCCTACCACAACATCTGCCCGCAAATAGGCTTATACTGCGAGCGGGTTTTCTTATGTGTTTGGGTTCTTCTCTTCATTCGGCGCGCGAGGACATAGCTACAGAAGCTATCTCCGAAGCCTAAATTCGTGAAGAGTCGGCATTTTCTAAACATAGAAGACGAAGCAGGACGAGAGAACAGCATCTTACTCATTGGCTGCCCTAGTAGTGGGAAATCTGTAGTAGCGGCAGCAATAGCAGAGGTCTTACCAGAAGAGCAGACGTTTCGACCTACAGCGACTGGGTCAATCATTTTCCAGAATTGGTGCCCGAGACGAGCGCGATGGCTGAAGTTGAACGACCTCAGACTAGACGAGAAAAATCCGCCCGGCAACCTCCTGCCGGTCTTAGAAAGTGAACGAATTATGACTCTAGAAGCGCCTCAATATGTGACTCGATAAACCAGAGAAACACGCTAGAGCAGTACTTGAGTGCAGAGCGCACTCAATACGCCTGCGCTCGTATGCAAGTACTGCAGGCTATTTCTGTAAGATCTTCATACCTACACGCCAAACTACGAGCATCCTACCTATTTTAAAGCCGCGCGGCTCTCTAATTCTGCGATGAAGTTCGACCAGAAAAACCAAGCGCCTCGAGATATCGGAGAATCTAAAAAGTACGCGGTGATTACGACGAACTATTACGGCACCAAGTACATACTAGAGCGCACACTTGACAAATAGCGCCGGCTGACTCAGTAGATGGCCAGCATCATGCTAAGAATTTGCGAGCTGCTCTGCTTTATCCCTCTCTAACAACTCCTGAAGGCTGAGGATAAATGCTGGAAGCAGGAGGACGTAGACGCTGTTTATACGCGGGTATACGCGCAGATACGCATGAAAGTGAAGCTCTCCGATTCGTTCCGCAATGGAGGCGTTCCGCATTTCAACCTTGAAAAGCCATGCAGAAGATGCAGCGCTGACTTCGTTTTAAGGCGTAGTCTATCTTTGTAAGGTATAAGCCGCCAGCATATCAAGCAAAAACATGCTATCCGTGAAATCTTTCAAGCCTCTAACTTCTGACTATTGTCGCGATAGAGCTGTGAGGAACCCTCGGCAAGCTGCGAAAGCTATCGAGCATAGAAGTGACGAAGATCACCGCAGAGATGCCAGACCGTTCGGAAAGATACAAGAAGGACCAGACACAGAGCGAGCAAACAGAGCAAGGCGCGCAATTGCGAACGGAGAGAGCATGGAACTCGGCCCATGGAGTGAAGGAAAGAAGACAGCCCGAAAGCTATCCTACAACGAGGACCCAGAGTGGGAAGAAGCGGCTCCAGACGAGACGCCTTGGGTACTTTCTACACCTTGGAACACAAACCCGCCGAATTCCAAGACGGTTACGAGCTCGATTGTCGCTGCAGACAGCAACGAGGGAAGGCATGGAGATCAGTGGCCAAGAAAATACAGCTCACCAGAGTGGAAAGGAAAGCCCACCACGATGGAGACGATAGACAAAGGGAAAGGCAAAGGCTATGTGTATATCAAAGGGAAAGGAAAATGCGTCCCGGCATCATCTCTTTGGAACATGTCGACGCAGGGAAAGTGCAAAGGTGCGCCTTGGCAAGAGCATAAAGGTGGCCACTTCTGAGACCAGTTTACCAGATTTTAAAGAATACAGTTTGGCAGAAAGTTCGTAGTCCATAAATATGAAGCAGGTTTCATGAATATAAGCAGTGCATACATGCGTGACCCTACTCCTGAGAACATAACGATGAAAGACGCAAATAAGTTATTGCATGGCAATTGATGACAATTCAGAAGAACAAAGCAACAGATCTAGTAAGTGCAATTTTAGGCGATAGACAGTGGAACAGCTTCACGCTCGCAGCTGTCTCAGGCGAGGCAATCTGGGGAAGCCCGTTGGGCGACACGAGTCCGGACTTAGACAGAACATTGATAGACGAAGAGCGCTAGAGTGCGTGGCCTAATGGAATAAACGTGCGTAGATAAAGATACCTCGTGGCAGAGCTGTAAGCTGACTTAGATGCGTCCACGCTGGCGGAGGATCTTGATGGCATGTAGATAGAGCGCAGCAATAGCTGCAGGGATGACATAAGCGACTAGCGTGACGATCTGAAAGGCTTCCGGTA
>CAJINU010000223.1:0-10108 GCA_905178165.1 Amoebophrya sp. A25
GTATGCGGTTACGGTTTATCGACCTTCATGGTCGCCTCTGCCTTCCTATCGGGGTTGGTAAGCGTAAGCAACATGTCGCGGACACCCGTGCCGGTTTCATCGCCACCACCACCACCGCCACCTCCTGGAGCTCACCATCACCCTGGAGATAAGTACGACGACTGGGATTCGGATTACGGCTGGTTTGCGTTAGCCCGGTCCGGTTTCCTCGATGCGGTTTCCGTGGCACTGAGTTACCTCAGTTTGCTACTCGCTCTTGCAGTGATGGCCTATGAGATGTACAGTCACTACCAAGGTGTCACCGAGAAGGACCCTTCGGCTCCAGTTCCGGTTTCGGTTTCGGGTCAGGATTCCAAAAGAATGCCTTTTTTGGCTTCTTCCTTTTTAGGCTCTGGTTCCTTTGACAAAGCGCTCCAGCCGTGGGAGCAGAGTACATTCTGTGAATCTGCTGCGAACGAAGGTACTAGCAGGTTGCGCAAAACAGTAGAAGACAATTTAGACCTTGCGGGTTTTAGAATTGTTCGTTGTTGTCCAGTGGTAGATACAGTGACGCGCTCCAGTGGTATAGGACTTTGTATTGAAAAGATGGGGGCGAATTTTCCCACGAACACATTCGAGAGATATACGGTAGCATTTGACATTCACACTTACCTTGATAGCGTCAAGTTTGAGGGTGTAAAGAGTGTATTAGCTAGACCGGTTGCAGGAAGGTTGTATGAAGCGGCGTTAATGACAGTTGACAACTCCAAGTCCCAAGACGGAGGCGTGCTTTCTAAAATGCACGCCTCAGCGGTGAGGTTGGAAACAAAATCTATTGAAGATTCTCTGGCATCCAGGCAGGCATTGGATCGATTGCGGCTGGAACACCTTCAGTCGCCGAATCATGGCTGGCAAGCAGTCGTGAATGGAGCACACAAATCCGGCGATAACGTCGCGGATTCTGTGGTGGAGTCAGTTGAGGCAGAGGCGCGGAGGTATCCGAATTTATCTCGGGATTTCCTCAGTGCTGCCTGCTTGATGGTATTTCGGGAGCAATTCACCAAACAGTGCGGCCTTCGGCCCATTGTGGTGCAGGAAGAGTTGGAGGCCCAGCTCTATCGGTTGCAGCCGTCTGGGACCACGGGAGTGGAAGTAGGAGTATATTGCCAGAAGTTTCGAAACAAGTTCCAAGAGCTAATGAGCGAGCGAGCCACGCAGCACTCTGGTCAAGTTTTCACGACGAAAGACAGAGTGGGAACATCGCAAGAACTAAAGCGGTTTGTAAGAGGTCTACTCCGATCTCTCCCGTTTGATTATACAGATTCATTCGAGGAGAGTCTCATCAACCAGGGAGGTGTGGAGAATGCCACCATCGATATGGTGGTCGAATATTGTGTAGCTCGGGCTGACGTCAAGGCTACATACTATGAGTCACGGCACTATGACTATAATATCAATCGACATGCGAGGAAGCCTCTCCAGCAAATGCAGATAAGCTCTGAGGAGAGTCCTCCGGACAATCCTATGAATGCTGCAGGGTTTTACCCGAAAGAAGATCGTAGTGCGCAATTTATCACTTGTGATCCGGTGGAGGAGTACACCGATAAGGGAGGCAAGAAATGGTTTTTATGTGGTGATCCGAATCACATGAGAGGGATGCACTATGCCTGTGTGGCCCACGTAGATTGGTCAAAGGAACCCCGGGTGTGCAGCTTTCCCGCATGTAATGGTCGTCGACATCCTGTCGATCGTTCTGGTCAACTCTGCTGCCCAAACTTATTAGCAAGGCAAGCAGGCCGGGTCTTAAGACGAGGACCAAAGACGCGAGTAGTGTATTGTGATGTCCTTGTGGATGAGAAAGGAAGGCCGCATCACCCTAGTTTTTCGAAGCCGCAGTTTCAAGCAGGGCTCGCCGCCGAGCTAGCCGAGGTAAAAGCAAGTGGCACAAATCCTTTGTGTAAATTTGTTTCGCCTACGGAAGCACAACAATTTCACCCGCCGCCGTGGGTAAAGTCGAAGAAGCTCAATCCAAATCGTGGAGTACAAAAGCCAAATGACAAGATGCGAAAGGGCACCGGGAAAGGCGCGAAAGGGACCGGCAAGGGCAAAGGTTCCGGAAAAGGTGGGCGATTGAATTCTATGAGCAATGATTCAGGGGAAGACTTGTCTCTGCAAAATGAGCATGAGACTGGTCCCTCGATCGATACTTCGCTCTGGAATGATGTCCAATTAACGGCAACAGTAGGGAATCGAATGGAAGTACAGGAACCATCTTGGGCTGGCGACTCGGCGAGGGATTTTGTGTGGATATGGAGCCAACTATTTGTTAGTTTGTGGATGGTGTGTAAAGTATTGGAGCAGGGGGTTTGCTATCTGAGAGGCACGCCAACGGCGTTGCCTCGACTGATATCAAGGGCCCAGTTACGCTTCCAGCGTGACCACGGTATTGTTTCAATGATGAATTCAGCGTGGGAGGCAACAAAGCAAGAAGCCAAGCGACCACGCCGAACGCCAGTGTATATCGCTGGGTTTCTCGGCCGGGACATGCCAGTACCCCTATACTTGGATCCGGGGGCGTGGTTGGGCTACGACGTGATTGACAAGTCAAGCTACGAGAGGCTGCGTGGTAAGAGAGAGCTCGAAGCGGTGGTCTCACCACCATTTAGCTGCAAGCCGGTGGAAATCTCTTTTGGAAGAAAAAAGTTTTCGCATACCGCAAATCGGGAGTGTGTGTTATGTTTTAAGATTGCTACGCGATCTGGAAAATATCTGGACCTTAAGAGAAAGTTTCTGATTGTGGACGGATTGAACACCCCTGGATGTATCATTGCAGGCGATACAGCGGTGTACGATTTGGGAATTAATTACAACCCACTTAGCAAAGGGAATAAATGGGTTGAGCTCCTTGGAGAAGAGGTTCCCAATGTAGAGTTCAATACTTCCACCAACAAACCGATTATCAATGCGATGACGCGCCTGGCGTACGTAGCGGCTTTCGCCTCCATTACAGCAACACTTCGCTGTCCGCCGATTAATCATCCGAATACGATGGCCGTAGTGCAGCCAAGTTTGAAAGCTGCAAGAGATGGAATATCGTTCCTTCCGGTTTTAATCGAAGCCTCTGATACTGAAGAAACCGAGCACGTGGTGGAAATTTTTAATCATAGACCGAAGGCGCGGAGTGTTGCGCTAACGCGAGAGCATGTCAAAATCCAGCCGTTGGAACCAGTAACAAAAGAGACCCTGGTGAGTAACAGTATGGCTGTAGCTCAAACCCCTGGAGGTACTACGCCACAGCCAGGGGGCGAGGGTGTTATACATAGGGATATTCAACACCCTCAATCGCAGGACAACCCAGTTTCTCCGAAAATTTCTTCAAAAATTCAAAATAACCGCTGGGATCCGTTCAGCGGGTGGAAATCGTGTATGACCTTTGCGGCCCTGATCACCGATCTGGGTCTGTGGGATATCGTGGGCAAGCATGGGCTGCTCGCTGGGGGCGAGCCCTCCTTGATGAAAGTAAATAGCACGGACTATGATCCTGGCATGGCAACGCTGGGCAGCCGAGTATGCGCAGATGTGTGGCGTCTCGGGGGAACCTTTGCGGACGAGTCCTCTGAAATTTCGGATTGGGACCGCGAAGTGCATAACTTTGTGGATCCACCGGTGGACCTCCCTAATGTAAGATGGGAATGGTACAAGTGGATGAAAAGTCAGCAGCGAGAAGCTGGCACAAGGGAGTTTCGAGGGACGGCAGCCGCTGCCGCGACGAATAAAACGCATGTCTTCTCCGAAGAACTTCCTGAGGCAAGGGATACTGCCCACATGGGAGCCCTGTTCCAGGAGTGGGAGAGCGTGTGTCAGATCCAGGGTATAGTGAATATGGCGAAGTATAAGAATAAGTCCAAGCCGAAGAATTTCGAGGACCTTGAGAAGGAAGTTGACGACCGAACGGCAAAACGGGCGAGGAATCAAAAGTGGCAGGTGCCAAGCGAAGAATGGACCGCGAATGTGATGAAAGTGTTTTCGGCACAGTTACAGGGTTACGGCCATCTCTCGCAGGAACAGAGGGAGAAGCTTCTGATGGTGATTCGGGAAAATGCGCACTATTTCTACGATGAAGGATGTCCCTTCCCTAGTCTGAAGACTGTGTGCCATTTCGACTACAATCCGAATCGAGTGACCCATCGAAGCCTGCCGCAGCCGTTGCAGTTGAGTGCGTATGGGAAGCGGTGTCTGGATTTCCTGTTTCAAACGCAGCTGGATGACGGCTTGTTTGAAAAGTGGGATGGGACTGACAGCACGCGACCAATTTTCTGCAGTCCTGCTTTTTTGGCTCCACGGAAGAACTCGGTTATCGGCCGGATCGTGGTGGACTATCGGAAGTGTAACGAAGCGCTAACTCCGATAGCGCTTCCGGCACCGAATCAGGAGAAGATTTTCCATAATCTGAAAGGGAAAAAGCTATATTTCGGATCGGATTTGTCGCTGGCATATAACCTAGCAAAGCTAGATAAGCAAACGCAGCGACTTTTGGCGGTTGTGACGCATGCTGGGGTATATTTGCCCACACGTCTGACGTTAGGACCGAGTCCGGCCCCGGGTTGGTTTCAGGCTCAGACTGAGGCTGCGTTCGGACACTTAAGCGAAGTATTCATCGATGATATCGGGTTCGGTGAGGATGACTTAGACGTGTTCATCCATCGGATGATTGGCGTCTTTGAAGCCTGTGAATCCAGTGGAGCACGATTGTCGTTAACCAAGACGTTCATTGGTGCCGACAAAATCGAAGTCCTGGGTCATATTGTCGATGAACAGGGAATGCACCCGAGTCCGGCGAAATTGTTTCAGATTGAAAGCTGGCCGCTACCGACGAACCGGGAGGACTTGGTCTCGTTTGTGCATGTCGTGCGCTATCTGCAGTGTTATACCAGCGAGTTGCAGAATGTGGCTGCGCCACTAAAGGATTATGAGCTAAAGAAGCGGCCGTTCGCCGAGTTTCACTCGGACGAAGCGGCAATCGCAGCCTTTGAGGCGTTAAAGAAAGTCGTCTCAAGGAATGCGGTGTTGATCAAACCCGACTATGACGCGGCGAATACTTGGCGAAGACCGTTTGAAGTATTCACCGAAGCAAGTCAGCATCGGTTTGCTTGGGCAATCTGTCAACGAACGGCAGCGGGACAACTTCGAGTATGGAAATGTTCGACCCATTCGTTTGATAAAACGCAAAAGCAATGGTCAACACTGGAGCGCGAGCATTATGCTATAGTGGACTTTGTTAAGCATGGGTATAACCTCGTGAAGGGAAGCAAATGGGTGATGTACACAGATCATCAGAATTTAGGAACGAAAGAGTTAAACAACCTTTGTGCGAACAAGACCACCGGCGGGAAGCTGCTAAGGTGGTTTTATCTGATTGCCCGCCCTTTGTCCACCGGAAAAAGGGTATATCTAAAGGGCGAGGCAAATGTGGTAGCGGATGCCCTTTCCCGTCTGAAGGATGGGGATGACGTGAGTGAGGACCTGCAAGAGTTAGATGACCTAGCTGTCATGCTTCCTCGTATCCGATCACTGGTGCAGTTCATCTTCTGTAATCCCGAGCAGTTGGAAGAAATGATGGCTGAACGCAAAAGAGTCCTTGCGGTGGATAACTTCCTACCGCCAATTCACCCCAGTGAATTGATGGACGATCCCCACGATCACTTGCCGTGTGCATTGGCATCGGACCGGGCCATTGGCGGTGATGTTGGGGCCAGTGAACTGCAGGTAGGAAAGAAAGTGGAAGCGTTGAACCAACTCAATAGTGCGGGACCTTTAGGAGGTGTTACTTTGGATGAAAGTATGTTCGATAGTTGTGAGTTTCGTCAGGATGGAGGCGCGTTTCACGTGTTTCGATCCAGTGAAGGCGAAGAGTTGACCTGTAACCCCTGTAATGCGGGGCTGCTGTCTGCTTCAGAGGAGGAGGACGCGCCGAATCTGATAGCAGATGTAGGCATGGAGGGGGAAGAGGTTAAGCGTCGAGTATATGCCGTGGTGATTACGCACCTGGGCCGTGTGTTGGCCGCTGATGTAGATGAGTATGGCATTGGAGGGCAGTTCAATCTTCGATTGCCTGGCGGGCCAGTAAGCGACGGTGAGAGTGTAATATCAGCCATGCAGCGGTATTTGACGCAGCAAGTACATAACGGGTCTGCGTTAGCGGCGCAACTCCCTACGTGTCCAAGTTTGAGTGACGCGGGGATCCATTGGGTTTTGCTGCGAGTAACTTCAATTGATGATCTCAAGTGGAAAGAGGGGCTACTCACCGCGGATAATCATCCGCGGCTCCTGTCTTGGGAGAGGTTCCTGGAGTACCTTGGGGGGCCGTCGCGAGCCAATAAACGGCTTCGAATTTGCATGAAGCACATGAGGTCACAGCTTCGGCCTGCTGCTGTGACAGAACGATATCGAGGGATTTTCCTCCCGCGACGGTTGTATCGTCGCCATGAGCCGCGGCAGGACAATATTGTGGTGCATGGTACTATTGATGGACGCCCTGTGGATAGGGAGTTCTTTCGAATCTCGGGCAATGCCACCTTTACCCATGCGTATGATACGTCCTGGAAAAGGTTGAAGGAGCTTTTCGCAGAAGCAGAAACGCTGGCTGCGAGACGAGCGGGAGAGATCCAGGGGAATGAGGCGAGTAAAGGGCACCACGAGTTTTTTCACGTGTTTAAGAAACCGGAGAGGTCGGCCATTACTCAGAATGTCTCACAAGATTTGTTTACGGTTTCCGCTTCGTGGGATCCTCAGTCTTGTTTTTTGGATGATCCTCCCTGTGAGAATTATACCGAAGTTCGGCGATGCTATGTTGGGAGAGTGCCAGCAATACTTTGCAGATGTCAATGCGGGCAGGGGACGCACTCAGGCGAATCTCCTGACTTGACAGAGTTTGTCCCGGCGACAGATCTCGCGACCCTTACGGCCGAGATGCGAACGAAGTTTCTGGCCAACCCAGACGGCGTTAAGGGATTTCGTGTGTTGTTCCCTACGCTGCCAGTGGTGGAGCAGAATTATACCATTGCCCGACGAGACAATGTAAGTGAAGATGCGAGTGTGGATGTGCGAGCAGGTGAAGGACAGGTCGCGCGGGTAGCGCTATGGATGGCGGGAAAAGCCACGTCCTTACAGGCGGGGCCTCCTTCGGCCTTCCCGGCGTTACTAAGTGAGGATGGTCATACCTTCACTGTGAAGACAGGGTGGTCGTTAAGAGTTTGGAAGTTTGTGTTTTGTGGTGAGGATTCGGTAATTCCCGCACTGGTATCTCTGCAGGGTGCTGGTATTCGCAGTAGCCTGTACAGGGATCAGGTGGAATGCCGCGAGTACGGACCTATTTACTATGCGTGTCTTGCGCGTAATAAGGGACGGGACTTAGTACAGATAGAGCTAGATATAGCTCGAAAATACAAGGAGCTTGCTATCGGTCGAGCCGCAACATCGCGGATGCCGGAGCATTGGATCGACGGCGACACGAGACTCTTAATGACTCGTTTTCGAGACCATCC
The DNA here is from genome assembly GCA_905178165.1 of Amoebophrya sp. A25. Taxonomy (NCBI): domain Eukaryota; class Dinophyceae; order Syndiniales; family Amoebophryaceae; genus Amoebophrya; species Amoebophrya sp. A25. The sequence goes on from CAJINU010000223.1 coordinate 7,524, forward strand.
TGTTGTTTGTATACCTTTAGGGGGGAAGCAACCAGCTGCGGTGGGAGGGAAAACGGTTCCCTGGAGAAAATATTATTTAATCCTCGCGCATAACTCTTTGTTGGGAACCGGTCATGGCGGGCCGACCCTGACTTATAATCATTTACTTGATCGGAGCGTGTTTTGGCCGACAATGTGGAGAGATGTCCAAAATCATTGCAAGTCGTGCATTTCGTGCACCATTGCTGAGGCAACAAACACACGCAATAAGGCCCCACTAGGCCACGAGACGTATTTGGGATTCTTTCGAATCTTGAACGTTGATCATGTGGGCCCGTTCAAAGTGGACCGGGGCTATAGGTATTTGCTCTCGGTAAGGGATCACGCCACGCTGTTCAGCTGGTTTATCCCGGTGAAGTCGAAGATCACGCGAGAGGCTGCGGAAGCGCTGGTGGCGAATGTATTTTGTTTAACTGGTTACCCAGTGATTGTTCGATCAGATCGAGGATTCGGCGAACAAGGCGACAAGAGTTTAGGCAAATGGCTCCAGGTGTACGGGGTGCACCATGCTCCAGTAATGCCTTATTCCCCGCAGGCGAATTGGTTGGTTGAAGTGTTGCACAAACCATTAAGGAAGTTGCTCATGAAATTTGCGGAGAATTCAAAGTGGATTGAGCTTGTTCCTTACTTAAATTGGATTGCGCGAACAACACCATACGAGGTGTTGAATGGAAGATCTGCATATGAGGTGGTCTTTGGCTGTAAACCACGACACGCGTTTTCGGAAACTCTCCGGACTGCGTTCGGCGGGAACGCTGGGACTGACCTGTACTTGCAAGAGGCGAACAAATTTCGTCAGAATATAACTGAAGAAACTGAACGTTTTAGAAACGAGAGGAGTAACATTCGATCGATTGCACAGACTACACTGCAGGGGCAGCATCTGTGGACTCCCTTGGTTGTAGGAGACTTGGCGGTAGTGAAGAATAATAAAGCAAGGAAGGAGTCTTTCGATCCAAAGAACTATCCAGCTTTGTTCAAAGTAAAAAAGGTCAGTGCGCGCTATATTATTCTTACCGATCTGCATAATCAGGACGCGACCGGTGCGGCGGGAGGAAAACTTCCTACGCATCTGGTAACGCGAGCAGTTCCGGCTTCTCACGTTTCCCAGTTTTTGGGACAGCTTGACTATATTCCGTCGACGGCGGATATGTTGGGTAAAACAAGAGAAGACTTCATGACGGAGGACAATGATCAGAAGGATGAGATCTAGGAACGATGGAAGTTCCGTTCTGGAGCCTTGGAATCTTCGGACCAAAGCCGTACTTCTTCTGTTCTTGTCTGGGTGGGCTTACGCACATCAAGATAAACACTTGCTAGCATTATTTAACGAAGGACTTTACTGCTATGACCAAACTCTGCGGGCTGGTTATATGTGGGTGAAGTGAGTCCGATCGATTCGGGAAGAGGCCGACTGTCTCTTGGCCTGTTCTAGCTCAGCAACAACAAAGTCTATCAACCTAGTCAGGCTGGGGCACAGTGGTTTGCGAATCAGGGAACGCTGGATGGCTGGTGGCGTAAAGGATTGAACCCCCTTTACCCCGGCATGCAGTGACTCGAGATTATATGTTGTGAGCCGGATTCACATGAGACGTCGACCTGGGGGCGTCTATGGGAATAATCGTAGTTACCGGACTCACTTTAGAGCATAAGATAGTCTCACTTTGTGCCATTTCCGAGGGAAATGGCTGCCATGGATCTAGACCCACAATGGGTTGTTGATAGACCGCGTGACACCGTTGAAGATGGGACCATAGACGGAAACTGCTTGGAAGTAAGCGGGTTTCGCTCGCCGTTATGGTTATGTCTAGATAGGCTTCGCCTAGCGACACCATTAGGATTGACTTATGTCTGCGCATTGGTCATGGAAGTCTTTGAGAGCGTTGCGGAGGATATCCGATCCTACGCCAGACGTGGTCTGCAGTTGGATGTAGCAGCCGCGCCTTGCGGGTGCGAATCTGTTGGAATGTCAGAAGACAGGACCTTGCTGTCGCAGCGAGTATAGCAAGGACGCTTGCTCTGGTGCGTGATGGAAGGTCGGAACTGGGGTGGCAGTACAGGGAGCCTTACGGACTTGTCTGTCTGCTGACTGGCCAGGCCTTGGGTGCTCTTCGAGCACTAGCCTCATGTGGGTTAGGTGTCTAGCGTTAGCACAATGACACAGTATCATCCTTCCTTCGGTTGGATCTTGGTATAGTTTGCATGATGTGATGCTTTGCAGGTGTTGCATTATGTGACCGGACAGCACATTCACGAGGTGGGTGCTGACGCGGTGCTGCGAAGGAGGGGCAGCACCGACCTGGCCCGAGGTGTCCAACGGGTGCGTCCATCCGCTGCGCGGGTGGGCGGATGGAGGATCTGCGATCTCTCCTTGACTATCTTGACTTCAATGCACTACATAACGAGATCATGGCATTCGCCTGGTGTAAGTAGACTGTGCAGGAACTGGTGACAAGTCAGATGCTTCTGGTGATGGAGCTGCAAGGCAACTCACGTTGTTGCAGTGACTCTCACGCGGGAGGAGCGTTCTAGGAAAGCAGCGATGT
>CAJINU010000224.1:0-10051 GCA_905178165.1 Amoebophrya sp. A25
CTGTACAGCTTGAGGCGCGTAACGGAGGCACTTAAGGGGAACGCCCAGGCAACAAATATAGCAGCAGAATACAGCTACCAGCAGCACCAAAGACGGCCCAACTTTCTGCATGAAATAGCAGCACAAAGTCGCGAGATAACTGATCCAAAAACTGTCGCAAATGTGTACACTTGAAGCCATTAAATTCACCACCGTAAACCCCGAGTCGCATGATTATAATTTTCCGAACAGCTTGAGGCGCGTAACGGAGGCACTTAAGGGGAACGCCCAGGCAACAAATATAGCAGCAGAATACAGCTACCAGCAGCACCAAAGACGGCCCAACTTTCTGCATGAAATAGCAGCACAAAGTCGCGAGATAACTGATCCAAAAACTGTCGCAAATGTGTACACTTGAAGCCATTAAATTCACCACCGTAAACCCCGAGTCGCATGATTATAATTTTCCGAACAGCTTGAGGCGCGTAACGGAGGCACTTAAGGGGAACGCCCAGGCAACAAATATAGCAGCAGAATACAGCTACCAGCAGCACCAAAGACGGCCCAACTTTCTGCATGAAATAGCAGCACAAAGTCGCGAGATAACTGATCCAAAAACTGTCGCAAATGTGTACACTTGAAGCCATTAAATTCACCACCGTAAACCCCGAGTCGCATGATTATAATTTTCCGAACAGCTTGAGGCGCGTAACGGAGGCACTTAAGGGGAACGCCCAGGCAACAAATATAGCAGCAGAATACAGCTACCAGCAGCACCAAAGACGGCCCAACTTTCTGCATGAAATAGCAGCACAAAGTCGCGAGATAACTGATCCAAAAACTGTCGCAAATGTGTACACTTGAAGCCATTAAATTCACCACCGTAAACCCCGAGTCGCATGATTATAATTTTCCGAACAGCTTGAGGCGCGTAACGGAGGCACTTAAGGGGAACGCCCAGGCAACAAATATAGCAGCAGAATACAGCTACCAGCAGCACCAAAGACGGCCCAACTTTCTGCATGAAATAGCAGCACAAAGTCGCGAGATAACTGATCCAAAAACTGTCGCAAATGTGTACACTTGAAGCCATTAAATTCACCACCGTAAACCCCGAGTCGCATGATTATAATTTTCCGAACAGCTTGAGGCGCGTAACGGAGGCACTTAAGGGGAACGCCCAGGCAACAAATATAGCAGCAGAATACAGCTACCAGCAGCACCAAAGACGGCCCAACTTTCTGCATGAAATAGCAGCACAAAGTCGCGAGATAACTGATCCAAAAACTGTCGCAAATGTGTACACTTGAAGCCATTAAATTCACCACCGTAAACCCCGAGTCGCATGATTATAATTTTCCGAACAGCTTGAGGCGCGTAACGGAGGCACTTAAGGGGAACGCCCAGGCAACAAATATAGCAGCAGAATACAGCTACCAGCAGCACCAAAGACGGCCCAACTTTCTGCATGAAATAGCAGCACAAAGTCGCGAGATAACTGATCCAAAAACTGTCGCAAATGTGTACACTTGAAGCCATTAAATTCACCACCGTAAACCCCGAGTCGCATGATTATAATTTTCCGAACAGCTTGAGGCGCGTAACGGAGGCACTTAAGGGGAACGCCCAGGCAACAAATATAGCAGCAGAATACAGCTACCAGCAGCACCAAAGACGGCCCAACTTTCTGCATGAAATAGCAGCACAAAGTCGCGAGATAACTGATCCAAAAACTGTCGCAAATGTGTACACTTGAAGCCATTAAATTCACCACCGTAAACCCCGAGTCGCATGATTATAATTTTCCGAACAGCTTGAGGCGCGTAACGGAGGCACTTAAGGGGAACGCCCAGGCAACAAATATAGCAGCAGAATACAGCTACCAGCAGCACCAAAGACGGCCCAACTTTCTGCATGAAATAGCAGCACAAAGTCGCGAGATAACTGATCCAAAAACTGTCGCAAATGTGTACACTTGAAGCCATTAAATTCACCACCGTAAACCCCGAGTCGCATGATTATAATTTTCCGAACAGCTTGAGGCGCGTAACGGAGGCACTTAAGGGGAACGCCCAGGCAACAAATATAGCAGCAGAATACAGCTACCAGCAGCACCAAAGACGGCCCAACTTTCTGCATGAAATAGCAGCACAAAGTCGCGAGATAACTGATCCAAAAACTGTCGCAAATGTGTACACTTGAAGCCATTAAATTCACCACCGTAAACCCCGAGTCGCATGATTATAATTTTCCGAACAGCTTGAGGCGCGTAACGGAGGCACTTAAGGGGAACGCCCAGGCAACAAATATAGCAGCAGAATACAGCTACCAGCAGCACCAAAGACGGCCCAACTTTCTGCATGAAATAGCAGCACAAAGTCGCGAGATAACTGATCCAAAAACTGTCGCAAATGTGTACACTTGAAGCCATTAAATTCACCACCGTAAACCCCGAGTCGCATGATTATAATTTTCCGAACAGCTTGAGGCGCGTAACGGAGGCACTTAAGGGGAACGCCCAGGCAACAAATATAGCAGCAGAATACAGCTACCAGCAGCACCAAAGACGGCCCAACTTTCTGCATGAAATAGCAGCACAAAGTCGCGAGATAACTGATCCAAAAACTGTCGCAAATGTGTACACTTGAAGCCATTAAATTCACCACCGTAAACCCCGAGTCGCATGATTATAATTTTCCGAACAGCTTGAGGCGCGTAACGGAGGCACTTAAGGGGAACGCCCAGGCAACAAATATAGCAGCAGAATACAGCTACCAGCAGCACCAAAGACGGCCCAACTTTCTGCATGAAATAGCAGCACAAAGTCGCGAGATAACTGATCCAAAAACTGTCGCAAATGTGTACACTTGAAGCCATTAAATTCACCACCGTAAACCCCGAGTCGCATGATTATAATTTTCCGAACAGCTTGAGGCGCGTAACGGAGGCACTTAAGGGGAACGCCCAGGCAACAAATATAGCAGCAGAATACAGCTACCAGCAGCACCAAAGACGGCCCAACTTTCTGCATGAAATAGCAGCACAAAGTCGCGAGATAACTGATCCAAAAACTGTCGCAAATGTGTACACTTGAAGCCATTAAATTCACCACCGTAAACCCCGAGTCGCATGATTATAATTTTCCGAACAGCTTGAGGCGCGTAACGGAGGCACTTAAGGGGAACGCCCAGGCAACAAATATAGCAGCAGAATACAGCTACCAGCAGCACCAAAGACGGCCCAACTTTCTGCATGAAATAGCAGCACAAAGTCGCGAGATAACTGATCCAAAAACTGTCGCAAATGTGTACACTTGAAGCCATTAAATTCACCACCGTAAACCCCGAGTCGCATGATTATAATTTTCCGAACAGCTTGAGGCGCGTAACGGAGGCACTTAAGGGGAACGCCCAGGCAACAAATATAGCAGCAGAATACAGCTACCAGCAGCACCAAAGACGGCCCAACTTTCTGCATGAAATAGCAGCACAAAGTCGCGAGATAACTGATCCAAAAACTGTCGCAAATGTGTACACTTGAAGCCATTAAATTCACCACCGTAAACCCCGAGTCGCATGATTATAATTTTCCGAACAGCTTGAGGCGCGTAACGGAGGCACTTAAGGGGAACGCCCAGGCAACAAATATAGCAGCAGAATACAGCTACCAGCAGCACCAAAGACGGCCCAACTTTCTGCATGAAATAGCAGCACAAAGTCGCGAGATAACTGATCCAAAAACTGTCGCAAATGTGTACACTTGAAGCCATTAAATTCACCACCGTAAACCCCGAGTCGCATGATTATAATTTTCCGAACAGCTTGAGGCGCGTAACGGAGGCACTTAAGGGGAACGCCCAGGCAACAAATATAGCAGCAGAATACAGCTACCAGCAGCACCAAAGACGGCCCAACTTTCTGCATGAAATAGCAGCACAAAGTCGCGAGATAACTGATCCAAAAACTGTCGCAAATGTGTACACTTGAAGCCATTAAATTCACCACCGTAAACCCCGAGTCGCATGATTATAATTTTCCGAACAGCTTGAGGCGCGTAACGGAGGCACTTAAGGGGAACGCCCAGGCAACAAATATAGCAGCAGAATACAGCTACCAGCAGCACCAAAGACGGCCCAACTTTCTGCATGAAATAGCAGCACAAAGTCGCGAGATAACTGATCCAAAAACTGTCGCAAATGTGTACACTTGAAGCCATTAAATTCACCACCGTAAACCCCGAGTCGCATGATTATAATTTTCCGAACAGCTTGAGGCGCGTAACGGAGGCACTTAAGGGGAACGCCCAGGCAACAAATATAGCAGCAGAATACAGCTACCAGCAGCACCAAAGACGGCCCAACTTTCTGCATGAAATAGCAGCACAAAGTCGCGAGATAACTGATCCAAAAACTGTCGCAAATGTGTACACTTGAAGCCATTAAATTCACCACCGTAAACCCCGAGTCGCATGATTATAATTTTCCGAAATGTCCGACAATATCGCCCGCGCTCAATGTGACGCAAAAAGCTGAAACTGTTGCGGCCTTTGTGGGGCGAAGCCTACAGCTGTAGCGAGCGGCTATATTGGCACAGCAATGCGAGAAGCACGACCGTCCGCGCAGTAAGTTCCAGAGTCTGACTATTACACGTCTCCGAGATCGATAATGTGTTAATGTTGCGCCTCTCGCGCGCGTGAAGAGTCGCCCACGCTAGTGCGCTTCTCTGCGACGTCGGTCAGTGTTTCGAGTTCATTTTTGCAAAGTACTTGGGCCCCGCGCTCGCTCAGCGAATTTGAGTTTTTTTCTATATATTTCCCGTGTTGGAAATATATTTGGAATTTCGAAACCCCACTGAAGTAGGGTGAATTTCCAAAATTCTTTTAAAACATAACAAAGAAGCAAAGGACTCCTATTCTTATTTATTTTTTTTGTTGGAAATCTGGAAATTTGTAAGATTCTAGAGGGGGTTCAGATTTCGGACTACATTTTCGTGGATGGAAATGCGTTAGACTTGAATTCGATAAGAATAAGAATCGCGCGTACTCACTTTTAGCGACAAGCGCTAACTTTGCCAGGTTGCAAATGTTGCTCGCTCAGCGGATTTGAGTTTTTTTCTATATATTTCCCGTGTTGGAAATATATTTGGAATTTCGAAACCCCACTGAAGTAGGGTGAATTTCCAAAATTCCTTTAAAACATAACAAAGAAGCAAAGGGCTCCTATTCTTATTTATTTTTTTTGTTGGAAATCTGGAAATTTGTAAGATTCTAGAGGGGATTCAGATTTCGGACTACATTTTCGTGGATGGAAATGCGTTAGACTTGAATCCGATAAGAATAAGAATCGCGCGTGCTTACTTTTAGCGACAAGCGCTAACTTTGCCAGGTTGCAAATGTTGCTCGCTGCCTCTTTGCGCCGGCGTTCTTGTATATATATACTCAACGCCTGCGCACTTCGAGCGCGGTAATCTCGATCAGTGGTTGCGCACTTTATTGACGTCGTGCGACGACTGCTTCGCAGCACATATATTATTTCTATGATTAGCCGCCCCACTTTCACTATCAGCTCGGGTAAGTAGAGGGCTCACATTGTCAGAGCAGCAAACTTTTTTGGTGTTTATGACTATTTTCTCGCCGCCTGGCTCTAAGTGTCAAACCCTGCCCATTAGCGGCGCAAGCGACTTCCTTTTAAAACTCTACCAAGTAAGGCCAAAAGGTCTAACTACTTGCCTTGCTTTTACAATCAGTCGCCCTGTGCTACGCGTCGGCTCGCGGTTTATGTCATTTCTCTGCCTATTCACTCTATATTACATGCTGACTCACGTAGGTAGAGTGCTCTTATTTCCCGAGCGGCTTCCATGTAGGTCTCTGCCAAGTAAGGCGAAAGGGTCGCAGCTAGTGCGTGAGTGATGTACTGTAGTCGCTGCCTTCTGAGATAGATGCGCGAGCGATAACTTCCGTGAGTATGGCGCAACTCTTGCGACATAGAAACCGCAAGGACTGGCTTTCGGCCGTGATATAATGCCGGCGCCTCACATCGCTACGCACGAGCGTCGTCGCATGTGGCGGCTTATCCACTTTTCTCCTATCGCCTGGCATGGTGTTGCATTTACATACTAACACGCACAGAGCTGCAGAGTAAGTACCGCGCTGCGCTACGGCGGTGATGTCAATTTTTAGCGGTTTTTAACCGTGCAAGTTTTTCCATCCCCGAGCAAATCTATTTCGCGGAAGATTAGGCATCGCGTACAGTTGCCCCCGCCCCGGGGGAACGGGTGAGAGGTGTGAATATAGCTTAGGGTAGTCATGTGTAATATTACGGGAGAGATGGCGCCCGCTCTGGTCATTGGCGTAGTTCGTATACAAGTGCTAACGCAGCTGCATGCTATTACTCTTCGCGGGTGAGCACTTGGGCGTAGTTATTCATAAGGCAACGCCTTAAAGAATACTCGCTCCCATTTCAAATTATCTTCGATACTTTTTACGTAAGGGATAATGCCCACTCTGGTTGTTCATGTAGGACGTATACGAGTGCCGACTTAACTACAGGCCATTACTCTTTGTGGGTGGGCAAAAGAACGCAGCTACTCATAAAGTATTCTCGTAAAGAATAGTCGCTCTCATTCCGAACCGAAGCCGATGACTTTAAGTGAGTTATAATAGCCGCTCCGATAGTCATTGCGGGCGAGTGTTAAAACGTATTTGCTCGTAATCTTTTTGCGCTGAGTACAGTCGCTCTTAGTTCAAGTTGCGAAGTCCTGGCGGTTGGATAATGATAAGCGCCGGGCTGCTATTCTTGGTTACGGAAGAAGCGTCCACTTGCGATAAAATATATTATCTACAAAAACACCTGCGCCGTAAAGTTGCATGCTGTGCGTGCGCGCGCAGGTGCGTCGCGGAAACTCCTTACACCGCGGATGGCGTGCTCGCTCTATTAATTTCCTTTACACTTTCTAGCTGGTAAACAAAAGGCGACCGCTCACCCGTCGAGTCTCGCGCGCGCGTTCGGGTTAGTTTTGTCCCTGTTATTAATAGCTTCCCCGCCGACGTGACTGCATGCGCCCGACTCATCCAGACGCACGCGTCGCGTGCTAAGTCCTCGAAACTTCTTCGCATTCCCTGAGGCGACTTCGAGTGCTCACCACAGCGCGGCAAGTGTGACTTTTTTAGTATTTATGAATAATACACGCGCGCGAATTTGTAACCTGTGCCCAATTCTTAACGTTTTTGCTCCGGCGTAGGCAGCTTCCTTTCCAGACTCTATCAAGTAAGGCCAAAAGATGCAACTACTTGCGTTATTCTTATGATTAGCCACTCCGCAGCACACGCCGGCGCATGAAGGTGGAAGGCTCCGACCATCAGGGCAACAGGCGGGACCTTTTTGATATTTCTAAATAATACACGCTCGCGCATATTTTCTCGCCGCCTAACTCTCAACACGTTTGCCCATTAGCAGCGTAGGCGGCATATCTGTAGGCCTCTGCCAAGTAAGGCCAAAGGATCTCGCGACTTAGATTATTTCTATGATTAGTCGCTCCATTTTACCTATCAGCCCGGGTAAGTAGAGGGCTCACGCTCACAGCTGCTTTGTTGTTTATGGATATTTTCTCGCCGCCTGGCTCTGAGTGTCAATCTCTGCCCATTAGCGGCGCAAGCGACTTCCTTTTATGCTCTACCAAGTAAGGCCAAAGGGTCTAACTACTTGCCTCGTTTTTATAATTAGCCGCCCTGTGCTGCGCGTCGGCTCGCGGTTTGTGTCATTTCTCTGCCTAGTCACTCTATATTACGTGCTGACTCACGTAAGTAGAGCCTTTCCGGAGCGGCCATCGTAACTTTTGCGATGTTTCTGAATGATACACGCTCGCGCGTATTTTCTCTCCGCCCAGCTCTAAACTATTTAGACTATTTTCATGCTTCGGCACTCTGTGGCTTGTCGGCTCATGTAAGTGGAGCACTCTTATTGCGCTCCTTCGCATTTTGTGACCAAGCTAGCGGCGTCCTGCATCCTTGAAAAAAAGGCTATCAATCCCCTGAAAAGAAAAGCTGCGAAAAATCATTATCAGCGCGAGCGCCTCTTTTGTTGTCTACCCCCGTGCGCGGTTTTTTTGCGCACTTTCTTCACTACCCAGCGCCCGCATGGTGTGCGCTAGTAATGTGCCACAACCAAGAAGCCGCTAACTGGTCTTGTGTCATAGACGCTCCTGAGTCTCTGCGAGCTCGGCCAAGCTGCCTGGCGAGAGTCCAAAACTTGAAAAAGCAACATCCCGCAAGGTTCTGCGGCAAGTTTCTGGAAAAATTTGCTTCCTATTAGAGAAAAGAGCGCGCGTGTAATACTGTGCAAAGTGTGGACAAAGAGCGAGATACCTAATAGCTGAAGAGTGGCTAGCCTATACGATCTGCGACCCCCTGCCCGCTTTAGTCAGCGGCTACGCCTAAACTTACTCCAGTTGTGCCAATGAGTGCGAGAATTGCGCGAACTTTGCAGGACGCCGCTCATAGCGCATGCCCTGAAGTAAAACGCCGAAGCAGCCGAGTGCAGTGATCAGCTGGCATAGTTAGCAAATGGAATCGCCCAGAATTAAAGGGCGACGCCGGTGCTTACTCTAAGCCCTTCAGTTCCGACCAGGATCGGGGGCGTCTAGCTTGCTTTTCGACGTTATGCAAAGCCCCCACGCCCTTGCTTTCCGCTATTGGTTGCGACTGTTTTAAAGAGCCACTTACTCAGCCCGCCTGCCTCCCTCTTGTCTCTGCTTCGGAGATGCCTAGAATATAGCTCGCCAGGCTTTGCCCATCGCCTCTTTTTGGAGGCCTCGCTGCCAAAAGTGTGACGATATACGCTCCGACAATCCGAGCACTGACGTAAATTATTTCTGCGAATGCCTTCGCGCGCATTGTCAGACGCAGCCTAGTGCGCTCTCCACAAAGCCGCAGGCGTTGCTGTTTTAATAATTTTTAATCATACGCGCTCGCGAGTCTGTCCCGTATCACTTAATTCGTAAACGCTTCCGCATATTTCAGCAAGGTTTCTTCATACAATTTTCACTATAGTAGGTAGTGCCCATCCTTTCGCTTCATAATTTCCAACACTCTATCAAGAGTGGCTACCCTTTAAAGTCTAAGACTCCCACTTGCAAGACCTGTCACCTCATTTCGCCAGGCAGCCGGTATTCCCCGAATAACGAAATCCGCCCCCTCATACTTAGTATTCTTATTCTTGGGAGAGCGTGTATTCGCTGATAACGAAACTCATGCTCTCATACTTCGTCTTGTTATTCTTCCGAATGCGAATAATCTGCGAAGATCAAAATCCTCCCCATCATCCTTAGCCTTTTTCATCTCCAAGGAGCGGGCATCCCATCAGTATTCTCTGCATGGGGGAACTCCATCCGCCGTCCTTGGTGTTGTTCCGCCTCGAAGAGCGGGTATTCCCTGAATGGGGAAATTCCGCCTCTCATACTTTGTGCCTTTGTCTTTCCACGGACGACCGAGGGAGCCAGGTGGCGCATCCGCGGCGAGAAACTTCCCAAAGTATGAGAGGGCGAAAAACCCAAGTCGGAAATAGGTCGCTCCTTAATAAAGGGCGAAGAACCCAGACCGGAGCGTCGCTTTTTGATGAGGGGGCGAAGGACCCGGGTCGGGGGTTAGTCGCTCCTTTGTAGGTGCAAAAGTCAACGCGATGAGTAGGAGCGCAATGAAAAACTACAAGTATGGCAAAGAGCGAAGCTATGGAATCAAAGAAAGCGCAAAACCCAAGCCGGGAATTAGTCGAGCTTTAACGAGGGGGCGAAGGACCCAGATCGGGAGTTAGTCGCTCGTGTGTGGCGGCGAAGGACCCGGCTCGGGAGTTCGTCGCTCTTGTGTGGGTGCAGCAGTCAACGAGATGAGTAGGGGCTGGAGGCCAACGGTGTAAGTATGGCAAGGAGCGGAGTTGTGGAATCGGAAAAAGCGCGAAACCCAAATCGGGAGTTAGATAGTCGCTACTTGATGAGGGGGCAAAGGACCCGGCTAGGGAGTTACTTAGCCACTCGCCGGCAAGTGCAGAAGTCGGCGTGATGAGTAGGGGCGCGAGGACAGA